>RJWJ010008106.1:0-21691 GCA_004363605.1 Indri indri | reverse complement strand
TAGGGGACGAATAATGTAATGTCCAGCTGAGACTCGCAGGAGCAGTAGGGCCAGCTAGGCAAAGGTCCATTAATTCGGCGTCGTTCGATAAATATTAAGCCCCTGCTGTGTACTAGGTAGTCACTAAGAAGTAAGTGAACAGCAGGGAGACCGGGAAGGACACCCACACAAAGGGAGCAACCTGGTCAGCACCTTGGCTGGCGGAACGCGCCAATCTGAGAATCTGGAAAAGTGGCGTCCGGGCTACAGAGGCAAGTGGCAAGAGTCGAAGATGGGGGTGGGCGGCGGGCAGAGGCCAGGTCTGGTCGGCTGTGGGGAAGAGTTCACCCCGAGACTGTCTCACCTGGAAGGAGGTATGTGGAACAACTGTCAGATTAATATTTTTAAGATACACAAGTCAGGATACGTCACGTCGAGCCGCAGTAACAAGCAAGCCCGAATCTTACTGGCTTGTTTCTCGCCCACGCCGGACCTCCTACTTGCGTCAGCGGGGCTCTGTCCGCTGCGGTCTGGCAGAGCCCGGACGGTGGGGCCGTCTCGGCCGAGCACCCAACCGCAGCAGCTGTATGAGCGAAAAGCCACACGTCGCACTGGCCTTTAAAGCTTCCACCCGGAAGAGACGCACATCCCTTCCTCTCGCGTTTCATTGGCCAACGCCGGTCACGTGGCCATGCCTGCCCCTAGACAAGGAGAGCGGTGTAGACCTTCCACGTTCCAAGGAGTGGGGAAGAACCGGATTATTTGTGAACAGACCTGAGCTGTGGTCAACAGACTCACTGGCTGGCTGTGGAGCGTGGCTGAAGGAGTCAAGCGCAGCGGCAAGCTGGCAGAGGGAGGCGTGACTTTGGTCACGAGGGGAAGCGGAATGTCAGGTGTGGCGGGGTGGGCAGGACGTGCTCATGGCCCAGACATGGCAGGAGGAAGGAGCCCAGGTGTTATAGGCTGAATTGTGTCCCCCTACCCTCCTCCAAAAAATGATTAATAAACATTAATAAATGTTCAAGTTCTAACCCTCAGTAACCTCAGAATGTGACCTTACTTGGAAATAGGGTCATTGTAGATGTAGTTAGTTGAGGTCACACTGGAGTAGGGTGGGTCCCTAATCCCATCTGACTGTTGTCCTTGTTTTAAAAAGGGTACATTGGGCCGGGCGCGGTGGCTCACGCCTGTAATCCTAGCACTCTGGGAGGCCGAGGCGGGCGGATCGTTCTGAGCTCAGGAGTTCGAGACCAACCTGAGCAAGAGCGAGACCCCGTCTCTACCAAAAAAAATAGAAAGAAAATTAATTGGACAGCTAAAAATATATATAGAAAAAATTAGCCGGGCATGGGTGGCGCATGCCTGTAGTCCCAGCTACTCGGGAGGCTGAGACAGTAGGATTGCTTGAGCCCAGGAGTTTGAGGTTGCTGTGAGCTAGGCTGACGCCATGGCACTCACCCCAGGCAAGAGAGTGAGACTCTGTCTCAAAAAAAAAAAAAAAAAAGGGTACATTGGACACAGAGACACGGACAGAGGGAGAATGTCATGCGAACGTGAAGGCAGAGGTCAGGGTGAGGCGTCCACTAGCCAAGGAATGCCAGAGACTGGCCGCAAACCCCCAGGAGCTGGGAGAGGGATCTGGAACAGATCCTTAGCACCCTCAGAGGGAGTGTGGCCCTGTCCACACCTTGATCTCAGACTTCTAGCTTACAGAACTGAGACAACACGTTTCTGTTGTTTGAACCACTCAGCTTGTGATACATGTGTATCAGTTAAGAATTATGTTTGGCTGTGAGTAATCAAAATCTCAAGTACACAGTGTCTTAAACAAACTATTTTTTTTGCTTAATGAGAAACCTAAAGGTAAGCCATCCCTCACTTCCTCCTCTCTGATCCCTTCATCCTCAGCATGCAGTTTCCTTCTCTGTAGCATCTTCAAGGGGGCAAGATGGCTGCCTCTCCCCGACATCCCTTCGTTATTCCAGTCAAGAAGGGGAGGACAAAGGCACACCCCCACTGAGTCGGCTACCCTTAACCGCTTTCCTGGAAACTCTCCCCAGAGACCTGTGTTTTATCTCTTTATCTCATTGGCCAAGACAGTGTCCCATGGCCAGCCCTGGCTTCAGAGAAGGCTGGGAAATTAAAAAAAAAAAAAAAAAAAAACGTTGAGGGCACATTGCTGCCTGAAACAAAATTGGGGTTCTGTTAGTGAAAAAAAAGAAGACTGGATTTTGCACAGGCATCTAGCCGTGGTGGATCCAGGGTTAGGAAGACCTGGAGCTTCTACAATTTGGGCAGTCCCCCTTGAGAAAAAAAATAAAAAATTACAAATACAAAAGTTGGCACAAAAGTGAATACTTACTTATAATAATAACAAAACAACAAATTTTTAAATGTTTTAAGTTGACAAATATCACAAACATTATAAAATCCAGAAATACAATAATTTATTAACTACCTGACATCCACATTTATTGTATCTTTTTCTAAATTCTTTTTTTTGCTTCTTCATCCTTTTTGGTTACCTCTTCATAAGAGAATGATTTTATGTTTTTCTATGGGGAAAATGGAAAGATAATTCAGAATACTCCTATAATGATGGAAAGAAATTTACTTCTTGGTCAGAAAACTTTTTCTCAGCCTCATAACTCATTGGTAACGTCATGTCCACTTTTAGGACTGTTTCCAAATTTTGGAAAACCTCTATCATTCTTTCAGAAATGAATGCTAAGATTTGGAAGAATTATTTAACACATCTGTTCCAATTTTCTTATTGTGATTTTATTAATTTTTGTGATGAAAAGCAACTGAATAATTTCAAACCAGAAGATGACCAGACCAACAGTTCCTAAACCTCAGTGCTCCTAATGCGTACCTGGAGAAGCACATGGGGAACTGCAGATGCCCAGGCTCCTCTGCATCCCGCTGAATTGAAGCCTCTGAGTCACAGGGCCCAGAAATCGGTATTTTACCGAATGCCCGGCGTCGTTCTGACACCTGCTGAGCAGGCATGGGTTACGCGATTCCCAGGTTGCCTTGTGACTCTGAAGGTCTGCAGATCCAGTTCTGCCCTATTGGGAGAATTATTAATACATATTAAAACTCACGTCTCTTCCTCTGCACCATAGCACACATTCCTGGCCCCATGGCTGTGGGTTGGCCCAGTGTAGGGATGGCACTCCTGGAAGCCTTCAGCCTGTTCAGCAGGCAACAACTTGACCTACGCAGATTGGCTCAGACCCACGTAAACATGTCCCACTAAACCCAAACCAGGACATCCCTGACTCTGCTTCCCTTCAGATACATCCTCCCATGCCCTTGGCCTCCCCAGCAGCTCCCAATATGAGAGGAAGTATAATAAGATGACAGGGGGTCAGCAGGGAAAAGACATAGGGTGCTATGGGTTGGATTGTGTCCCCCTGAATTTACAGGCCAAAGTCCTAACCCCCAGGATCTCCGAATGTGGCTGTATTTGGAGAGAGGGCCCTCAAAGAGGTCATTAAGCTTTAACAAGGTCATTAGAGTGGGCCCTAGTCCTAACTGGTGTCCTTACAAGAAGAGATTAGGACACAGATACTTGCAGAGGGATGACCATGTAGAGACACAGAAAAATCATGGCCATCTGCAAGCTAAGGAGAGAGGCCTCAGAAGAAACCAGCCCTGCTGACATCTCGATATCGGACTTCCAGCCTCCCGAATTGTGAGAAATAAATTTCTGTTGTTTAAGCCTCCCAGTCTGTGGTACTTCGTTATGGCAGCCCTGGAAGCAAGTTTAACCAATTGCAGCTAAAATTTCTCACTTTTGAAAAATATTCCCAAATACATGACCACATGTACCCATGGCTCAGGCCCTCCCGGCCTTGGAGCTTCAAAGTAAATCCACCCCTACTGCCACCGTGTGGTTGCTATATAACCCTCGGGATGACCCTCCAAGGCAGGTACCACCAAGATCTCCTTGTTAAGGATGAGAGGCTGGGGCCCAAGCACACAGCAAGCAGTGTGGGGGCCAAGAGTCTTCCGGAGCCAAAGCTGGTCTCCCTGACACCTCATGGCTTGTGGTGTGAGCCCAGACCGGGAAGTCAGAGGGAGCTGTGCTTCAGCCCAACACACAGACAAACATTCTCATCGAGGCTCCTCTTGGAGAAGCTGTGAGCACCCCCATCCCTGTGATGAGGTTCACCTTTCAGGGTGTTGCAGAAGGGGCTCGCAGCCTGGGTAGACCTTGAGGTTCCTGCTGCTTATGAGATGCTGCGTGGAGTGTGGCTGTCACCTGCCACTGCAGGGGCCCGAATCTCAGCTCCGCCATGTACTAGCTGGTGACCTTAGGCGAGTTATTGAACCTTTAGTTTCCTCTTCTGTAAAATGAAGCTTATAATAGTAATAAGCTCATAGGTTTGGGTGGAGATTAAATGAATTATATATACGGATCTGTATTCATTTCCTAGGGCTGCATAATATGCTACCACAAACTGGCATGCTTCCAACGACAGGAATTTATTTTCTTTTCTCACTGTTTTGCAGGGGAAAAGCCCAAACTCAAGGTGTCAGCAGGGCTGTGCTTTCCCCGGAGGTTCCAGGGGAGGACCCTTCCTGTCCTCTTTCACCTTCTAGAGGCTCCAGGCATTCCTTGGCTTGGAACCGCGTAACTCTAATCTCTGCCTCCGTCTTCACACAGCCTCCTCCTCCCCACCTGTGTCTCTTCTTCTATCTTTTGTAAGGGCGCACCCCTGAATTTAGGACTCGCCCAGATAATCCAAGAGGGTCTCATCCCAAGATCCATAGTCACATCTGCAAAGACCCTTTTCCCAAATAAGTTCTCATATTGCAGGTTCCAGGATGTGGACATTTCTTTAGTTATTGTAAATTAAAAACTTATTTATCCCCAGCTGTGAAAATTCCTAAGGAGGAGGAACAGGTGCTAGGAGATCATGTAACGTGGAGCTTGGCTTGGTTCGAGGGGCAGGCGTCTTCCTTGAGGAAGTCAGAGAAAGAGTGTCCCACAGGGAGAGCGAACAGTGGCATGAAGGCCCAGAGTTTGGATTTGACCTTCCAGGTGAAGGGGTGCCCTCAAGGGTCCTTGAGGCAGGGCTTGAGTGACAGAGTTAGAAGAGGCCTGAGTTGCATGTGTGGAAGGGCAGGTTGGCCCCACCAGCTCCATGGAAGATCCCACCAACACATATATACTGTATGTCAGCGCTCTGCCCAGGCACCAGGAACACCGCAAGGAAATAGCTGTCTCTGTCCTTGAGGGCTCATGGGCCAGTGGGACAGACAGAAAAGCACATGGATCATTATGATGAGGTAGCCCAGGGCGATAGAAGTGAAGAGGAAGGAACTCCTAGGGCTGCTTAGGGGGTCCAGAGGGGCCTCCTGGAGGAGGAAACACTTAAGCTGAGGTTAGACAAGGAGAGAGGAAGCAGGCATTCCAGGCAGAGGGAACAGCATGTGCAAAGGGCTGGAGGCATGAAGACCACGCACGACATGTATTTCTAGCTTGCTGCCTCTTGGAGAGCAGATGAGGTTGAAGAGGCTGGCAAGGCCAGATCATGGGGAGCCCTGACGGCCACACTGGGACATCTGATGATTAATGAATTTTGAACAGTGCATGACACCACTGGAGTTGGTTTGGCATTTGCATGGAGACTGGTTGGAAAGGCGGACATGGGCGCTTTTGAACTGGTTGAGTTGAGAGAGCTTAAGGATCAGAGCCAGGGCAGTTTTAGCCACGGCCCCAGAAGGACAGGCCAGAATCCTCTAAGTGGCATTACCCTCCCCTCCCCTGGATGGTCGAAACCAATCCCACTTGTAAGACCTGCTTTCTGGGTGGTGGGCTGTACTCGGGGCCAGGAGGGAGGATAATAATAATACCAAGCAAACGTGGCCCCGTGGCAGGCACTGACAGACACACTCCACAGCGTTACCTTCATCAATCCTCACCACGGCCCCAGGTAGAGAACTTGCCCGAGATCACACGGCCAGTAGAGTCAGGATTAGAACCCAGGGAGCCCGGCTCCAGGAGTAAGTAAATAATCATATCATTAATGACAATAACATTTATTGAGCACATACTGTATGCCAGGTACTGGCAAAGCTTCATATATATTAACGCATTTTAATGCCCACCCTGCCCTTGGAAACTGAAGAATGTAAAGATTCAATAACTTATCTAAGGATAGCTAGCTGACAAGTGGCAGAGCCGGGATTCAAACCAGCCAGCCCGGCTCCCACAGCAGTAACACCCACTCCCCACCTGCATCGCCTGGGCAGCAGGAGCCTGCTTCTGTGCTTCTGAGAAAGCACCAGGCAAACCCTGAGGCAGAGGGGCCCAGAAATACCTGTGTTGAACCAGGAATGGGGAGAACCAGGCTTTGTCATTGACTCGCCACAAATTAGCTGTGTCCCTCGCTGGGACAAGTCCCTTCCCCTCTCCAAACCTCGGGCTCCTCATGATCTCCTAGCACCTGTTTCTCCTCCTTAGGAATTTTCACAGCTGGGGATAAATAACTTTTTAATTTACAATAACTAAAGAAATGTCCACATCCTGGAACCTGCAATATGAGAACTTATTTGGGAAAAGGGTCTTTGCAGATGTGATTAAGGATCTTGAGATGAGACCCTCCTGGATTATCTGGGTGAGTCAAGTAGAGATAATGCCATATCCCACACCTGCCAGACAGTCTGGGATCCAAATCCGGCTTCCACATTTGCTGCCTGTGTCACCTTGAAGCTCAGCCCCCTCATCTACTCCCCGGCTGGTGAGGCCGTGTCATGGATTAGGATCCCGAGCACCTGAAACAGACTTTGGCCCATGAAACGTGCTCAGCTGGTGAACACTGCTAGTATTCATGGCAGAAACTCTTATTTCTTTCCATCCCTGCAGAGACTACATCGTTAGGCCCATTTTCCAGATGAGACAAAGGAGCCTCAGAGAGGGTAGGTAACTTGGCTAAGTTCACTCGGACGAAAAGGATCCAAAAAAACCACATCAAGTCCATGTTCTCCATCAATTCTCTTTTAAATCCAAAAAGACAGGGATGAGAATTATGCTGAGTGAAAAAGGCTGTATGATTCTTTTTATATAACTTTATCAAAATGACAAAATTATAGAGGTAGAAAGCAGATTATTGGTTGCCAGGTGGTGGGGGAGGAAGGAGGGAAGTGCCTGACTATAAAAGGGTAGCTGGAGCCTTCTTTGGAGAGAACTGTTCTGTATCTTGACTGTGGTGGTGCGCACACAAATCTACATATGTGATAAAATGCATAGAACTAAACACACATCTGGGCACACATACATACACACACACACACACATACACACACACACACAAATTCATGTTAAACCAGGGAAATCTGAATAAGGTGGAAGGATTGTAGCTATGTCAATTTCCTGGTTGTGACACTGTGTTACAGTTTTGCAAGATGTTACCAGTTGGGGGAACTGGGTGAAGGGTAAAGGGATCTCTCTACATTTTTAGTATTTCTTACAACTGAATGTGAGTCTACAATTATCTCAAATTTTAAAAAGTTTTTTTTTAAAGAAGAAAATGGTGAGCATTGTTCGGCATTTGGTGAACATGAATGTAGCTGACAGAGGCTTTTGCACCATACAGGGCTCCTGCCTGAGTCAGGGAGATGGGACCATGGGCCGGTGGGGTTCCCCTTCCGAGACAGGGAGCATCAGCCCTGGGGGTGTGAGGCAGGCTGAGTCCCCACGTCCTCCACCACGGATCAGTACAGGCGGAGTCTGGCCGCTGCAGGGTCCCTATGCCCTGGCATTCTCTCTTTTCTTTTCCACCTTTCAATGAAAACATTTTTCTGCGGGCTGTTTCTGGTTCTATGAATAATACATGCTCATTGTAAAGAATTCAAATCATACAGGCAGATGTAAAGAAGAAACAGAGGTCACCTTGAATCTTGCCACCCAAGAGTAATCCTGCGAACACTCAGGTGACCCTGCCTTCATGCTCCTGCCCCTGTGCAGATACACGCATATCGTTTTCCATGGATGGGCTTGTCTTATGCACGATCTTTTTACTATAGGTGCTTCCCTTCCCCACCCCCATACACATTCCCCACCAGATAGTTTGTCTTAACAACCTAGCTTGTTTCATGCTTTTGTCGAAAAAGCTGTATAACATACATTCATACACGCATACAGGGGCTTGGGGTCTTGGTTTTACAAAATGAATCCACGATGATCACATTTTTCTGTGTCTCCCTTTTCACACTCATCAGTGCCTCGTGAAAATCCCTCCTAGCACCTGGGGAAATCTCTGATTTATCCTTCTGAAGGCTGAAAGCATGCTGAGGCCGTCCTGCAGTTCACCGGGCCACCTCCTGTGGGCAGACGTCCTCTGTCATTGCCAACCAAGAGCAGTGGGTGCTAAATATTCTTCCACACAAGGTCCTCAGATAGCAGTACTACTTTTATTTCCATGGGGTAGATTTCCAGGAGTGGAATTGCTGGTTTGACGGTCTCAACTTTTTTTAATAGATACTGACAGATCACCTTCCCAAGACTGTTAAGCTGATGAGTAACTCATCAGCTTTCTGCCTCAGCATGTGTGTTTCCTACTTTCCAATCACCAACCTGTGCTACAGCATGCTGTACATGTCACTCCCATCCGTGTAAAGTAATATGTCCTTGTTATTTTAATTTGCATTTCTCTGTCTATTGGTGAACCTGAGCACCTTTTCATATACCATATATATGATCAAATATATATATGATTTGCTCTTTTAGATGTTTGCTTTTTTTTTTTTTTTTTTGACAGAGTCCTGCTCTGTTTCCCTGCCTAGAGTGCAGTGGCATCATCACAGCCCACAGCAACCTCAAGGTCTTGGGCTCAAGTGATCCTCCTGCCTCAGCCTACCAAGTAGCCGGGACTACAGGCGTGTGCCACCATGCCTGGCTAATTTTTCTATTTTTTGTGGAGACAGGGTCTCGCTCTTGCTCAGGCTGGTCTCGAACTCCTGGCCTCAAGCGATACACCCACCTCAGCATCCCAAAGTGCTAGGATTACAGGCGTGAGCCACTGTGCCTGGCCTGATTTGCTCTTTTGAGAATTTTCTATTCCTGTCCTTTGCCCATTTTTAGTTGGGGCTTTATGTTTTGTTCATTTTTAGAGCTCTTGGTGTAGCAATTACCCCTTTGTCTGTCATCAAAGGTCACAGGTGGGATTAGTGACCTTAGAAGAGGAGGCACAAGAGAGATGATCACTCTCCTCCCCATGTGAGGATACAGCCAGAAGGCAGCTATCTGCAAGGCAGGAAGAGAGCCCTCACTGGAACCCAGTCATGCTGGCACCCTGAGCTTGGACTTCCAGCCTCCAGAACTCTGAGAAGTAATTTATTTTGTTTAATCCACCCAATCTATGCTATTTCTTATAAAATCCCAAGCTGACTAAAACACCAACCAACAGGCTATAAAAAACCCAGATCTTCCACATTTTTGCCAACATATGGTATTGGTTGAAGGTTAAATTTTTGCCAATCTGGTGAGAGTAAAATGGCATCACAAAGCAATTTAATTGTGAATCTCTCTGACTACTAATAAGGTTGAGCAACTGTTTGTATATTTTTGGCTATTCATACTTTCTCTTCAATGAACACACCTTTTCATATATCTTGCCTATTTTTCTGTTGGGCTGTCTTTTTCTTATTGGTTTTCAGGGACTCTTTATATTTTCTGAATATTTGTGAATGTTAATGTTTTGTTGGGTCTATATTTTCACATTCCTTATGACTAAGGGCTTGTTTCATATTATTATGGTTCTCTTTGTATGAATAGAAATATTAATTTTAATATAGCCAATATTTTCAATATTATCCTTTGTAATTGGTGCTTAGGTGTTTTGTTGAAGAAATTTTTCCCTATTTTGAGGCAACAGAAATATTCTCCCATATTCCCTTTTAAGAAGTTTTACTTTTCGGTATTGAGAATTAATGCCCCAGGAATTGAGTTTTATGTACAGGGGGAACTAGAGATCCTATTTCCCTTTTTCCCTCACAGGAATAACCATTTGTCCTGGTATTACTTATTTAAAACTCCATCCTTTCTCCCCATGAAGTGCAGTTCATCCTGTGACATATATCAGGCTTCCGTGCATGCATGGTCTGCTTAATTTTGTTCCATTTGGCTACGTGTCTATTTCTGTGCTAATATCACACTGGCATAATTATTTTAGCTTTATATCAAGTCTTGATACCTGTCACAGTAAGCTCCCCTAGCTTGTTCATCTTCTTCAAAGCAATTATGCTATTCTTAGCCCTTTTCTCTTCCATATAAATTTTGGAATTAGCTTAGCAACTTTTGCATATAACCCTGTTGGGATTTTGATTGGATTTGCATTGAGTCTATCACACGATTTGGAGAGATACAGCATCTTATAAGATCAAGTTACCCTATTTATGAGCCCTATTTATTTAGGTCTTCTTAAACATCTTTCGGCATGGAATCATAATCTGTGTAAAAGTCTGGCACATCTATCAATAGATTTATTTTTCAGTAAATTTTGTTTCATGATTATAAAATAATATCTTTCTTAAAATTGTAAGTGTTTTTTGTATGAGAGGTAGAGGATTTTGTATGCACTCATTAAATCAAGCCAATTAGTTGTATTGTTCAAATCTTCTCTATTCTTACCGTTTTTTTTTTTATTCTTTGGCCTATCAGCAAAAGAAGTATGTTGACACTTTACATCCATTAGGATAGCTGCTGTGGTTTGAATGTTTGTGTCCTCCCAAAAATCATATGTTGAAACCTAATATCCAGTGTGATAGTATTAAGAGGTGGGGGCTTTGGCGAGGTGATTAAGTCATGACGTGGAGCCCTCGTGCGTAGGATTAATGACTTTGTAAAAGAGGCCCAAGGGAGTTTGTTTGTGTCTCCACTGCATGAGGACACAGCAGAGAGCAGCCCTCGCCAGACACGGAATCTGCTGGTGACTTGATCTTGCACTACTCGGCCTCCAGAACTGTGAGCAAAAGATTTCTATTGTTTATAAATTACCTGATCTGTGGCATTTTTGTTATAGCATCCCAAACAGACTAAGACAATGTCTGTTTTCAAAAAAATAAAATAAAAAGTGTTCGTGAGTATGTGGAAAAGTGGACCCCTTGTGTAATGTGTGTGAGGGTGTATTTATAAAATGGTGAAGCCACTGTGGAAAACAGTATGGCTATCTCTCTAAATGAATGAATAAATAAAACTAGCATATGATCCAGCAATTCCACTTCCAGGTACACCCAAAGAAGCAAAAGCAGGAACTTGAGCAGATACTTGTACAATTATGTTCTTGGCGGCATTAGTCACAACAGCCGAAAGGTGGAAGCAACCCAGGGGTCCACTCACAGATGAATGGTTGCTATGTGGTGTGTATGTACCTTGGAATATTATTCATCCTTTAAAAAGGAAGGAATTTTGTCACATGCTATAACATGGATAACATTAGGCTAAGTGAGGTAAGCCAGTCACAAAGGACAAATACTTTATGAATCCACTTATAAGAGGTCCCTAGAGGAGTCAACTTCATAGAGACAGAAAATAGAAGGGTGGATACTAAGGGCTTGGGGAGAGGGAATGGGGAGTTAGTGTTTCATGGGGACAGAATTTCTGTTAGGGTTGATGAAAAAGTTCTGGAAATGAATGGTAGTGATGGTTGCACAAAAATGTGAATGTATTTAACACCAGTGAACTTTAAAACCACTTAAAAATGGCTAAAATGGCAAATTTTATGTTATGTATATTTTACCACAACAAAAAAAAAATGTTTGAAGAGGTATGTTAAAATTCCCTACTAAGACAGTGGATTTGTCAATTTGTCCTACTAGTTCTCTCAATCTTTGTTTTACGTGTTTTTGTTTCACACATAGTGCCATGCATGAAATTGGAGAATTGGGATCTCTTTGTGGTGAATTTATTATTTGGCAGTAAACCTCTTTATTCTAATGACTACTTAATCTAAAGTTGATTTTGTCCAATATTAAAAGCTACTGTTGCTTTCTTTTACTTCATGTGTCTTTTTCCAACCTTTCACTTTCAACCTTCCCCATGTCCTCCTCACGCTTTTGGGTGCATCTCTTGAAAACAGCATACGGTTGGGTTTTGTATTTTCATCCAATGTGATAACCGGACGGCTTGTTCATCTAAATGGAATGTGTTGTGGATATTTTTGGAGCTATTTCTACCCATCTGACTTTTTTTTTTTAAGATGTCGCTCTCCTATGTTGCTCAGGCTGGTCTCGAACTCCTGGGCCCAAGCAATCCTCCCGCCTCAGCCTCCCAAGTAGCCTCCCACTTACAGACATGCACCACCATGCCCACCTCTGATTTTGTATTTTTAACTCATCCTGCTTTTTCCTTACTTCTTCTTTTTCTCCCCTTTCCTTCCCTGCCCCCTTCTTTTGGGTTGCTCGAGGTTTTTTTTGTTTGTAAACTAAAAATAAAACCCTAAGCCCCCCACTACCAACTGAATGGACCCTCTCCTGCTCAAGGGAACCCTGGAAAAACCTTAAAACTGAGTTCCTGGCAATGAAGGGGCAGTTGGATATGCCTCCTCATACCTCCTCCCTTTTGGAGTTTGGACTAATTGCAAATGGGACCTAAAGCAATGCAAGGCAAAGGTTAAGTCACTCCTGCAGGCCATCACTTTGCTTAACAGATCACTTTGAGTCAGTATGTTGTGGCTTGCTCTCTGATTAGCAGACCCCTTATCTTAAAGCAAGCATTCCTTTCTACTGACTCTAAGTCTTTACACAAAACTTTATTTCTTTACCCAATTGTAATCAAAGAATCAAAGAATCTCTGAACCCACCTACAACCTATAAGCCCCCACTCCAAGATATTTTGCCTTTGGGGGCCAAACCAATATACACCTTCCATGTTTTGATTTATGATTTTACCTGCAATTTCTGTCTCCCTAAAATGTAAACTAATGTAAAATGTCTCCCTAAAACCAAACTGTAACCTGACGACCTCAGGACCCCTTACTCAAGGCTTCTTGCATTTATGGATCCCTGGGCCTGGGTGGTCACTCATATTCAGCCCAGAATAAACCTCTTTAAATTATTTTACAGAATTTGGGTTTTTCCCTGTTAACATTTTATTCCATTTTCCTCTACTGTCTAAAAGTTACACAGTTTATTTCCATCTTTTCAGTGATTAACATAGATGTTTTGCCATATTTATTTTATAAAGCCTAAATTAATCAAAATCTTAATAGTTAGCTCAGACAATAAATGCTGTAACCTCAATCACGTCTCTCTCAGGTTACAGTTTTTTTGTCTAGTAGTTTAGGTCTAGCTTCTATATTTTTACCCTACAATGTAGACCACTAATTTTATGTGCACAATATATATTATCATTGGGTTATTTGTTTTCTTATTACTGAGTTGTTTGAATACTTTACATATTTTAGATTTTAGCCCCTTATCAGATGTATGGTTCGCAAATATTTTCTCCCAATCCGTGGGTTGTCTCTTCACTTCAGTAATTGTAATTTCCGTCCCTGTACAGGAGCTTTTTACTTAGGTGCAATCCCATATGGTCACTTTTGCTTTTGTTACTTATGCAACAATTGCTTTTGTTGCCTGTGCTTTCGGGGTCATATCCAAGAACTCTTCTGGATATATATGAAGGAGTATAATGTCCAGATCATGAGGTAAATGTATGTTTAACCTTCTAAGAACTGACAAACTATTACCTAAAGTGGTTGTACCATTTCACATTCCCACCCACAGTGTATGAGGACCCTGGTTCCTACACATCCTCACCGAAACCTAGTGTTTAGTCAGTTTTGTGTTGCTATTAACAGAATATCTGAGACCCAGTAATTTATACAGAAAAGAGGTTTTTTTGGCTCATGATCCTGGTAGCTGTAAAGTCCAAGATTTACTGGAAGCTGCATCTGGTGAGAGCCCCAGTCTGCTTCCACGCATGGCAGAAAGCCGAAGGGGAGCTGGCATGTGCAGAGGTCACATGGCGAGAGAGGTAGCAAAAGAATGAAATCGAGGAAGCCAGACTCTTTTTAACAACCTACTTTCTCAGGAAGCTGATTCATTCCTGTGAGAACTCGCTCACCCCAAGGGAAGGCATTAGAGGGCATTAATCTACTCATGAGGGACATGACCCACACACCTTCCTCTAGGCCTCAGCTCCCAACACAGCCACATTGGGGATCAAATTTCAACACCAGTTTTGGTGGGGAAAAACAAACCATATCCAAACCATAGTACCCAGTATGGTCAGTTTTTAAACTTTAGACATTCTCATAGGTGTGTATGTAATTGTACTTTTAATTTGCATCTTAATTTGCATGATTAATGATATTAGCATCTTTTCATGTGCTTTTTTGCTATTTGTATATCTTCTTAGTGAGGTGTCTGTTCAAATCTTTTGACAATTTTTAGTTGCGTTGTTTGCTTTCTTATTGAGTTGTGAGCATTTTGAGTTTTTATATGTATTTATATTATATATTTATATAATGATATAGTTTCTCCCAGTTTGTGGGAAAGCTTTCTTCTTCAGACAGTTAATTTACTTGCAGATCAGTTTGATACTTTTGAAGTTTACTGATAATCATTGTTAGTTGGGGTCCAAGGGTTGCTTTTGTATTAGCACTACTCCTAAGGCATGGTCATTCTGGGGTCTCTACTAAATGCCATGGGGATTCAACAAGGTATTTCCACTCTGGCTGATTAGAACTCAAATGTCTCCCAGCCTTATGACAGATCCAGTAGTTATTCAATTTTTAACTCTGTTATAGTTTTTCTTTGCCTAGACTCAAGAGTTTCACCCAATATATGCTTGGCTTAGTTTTCATCCCAAGACTAAGGAAGACCTAAATGTAGAGTTCTGCAGCTCTGTCTATGCACGGTTCCCTCTCATCCGATACTCTCCCCCTCAGATCGCAGCTGCCCTGGCCCTCCCTCCCTTCCAGCTCCCCTCAACTCAGCAAAACCACCATGTTCTGCTTGGGGTCTTCTTCTTGCATCACGGTTGACAAAGCGCCTCCAGGCAGGAAGTCGAGTCGTCACAGAACTCACCTTATCTGCTTTTCTTCTTTCAGGGATCCCCATTCTGCTCTGTCTGTTGTCCAACATCAGAAAACAATTTTTTCATATAGTTTTTTCAGTTTTCCTCATGGACATAAGCAACTCAACTCTTTATCTTTATTTTATTTTTTCTCAGCAGCTTGAATATATTGCTTCTCTATCTTTGGGTTCCCATCATTGCTATTGACAAGTTTGTGACTAGTTAACCATATTTCATTTATAAATGCTCAGAAGACACCACTGAATATGCAATCCACCGTCATTTTTATTACCAGTAAGAAATAAAACTGTCAACTATAATTATAAGACTCCAACAATAATAATATTGGTCCCAATTTCAGACATGTTAAATTGCGGGAAAATATGCATCTTAGAATTGAGGAAATATAGTCATTTTCACTTTTGTAGAATGTCTTTTCTTTTTCGTTGCTTCTTTGATTTGTCTTTGATGCCTCCTTAGTTCATCTGATATGTTCATATGTAGCATCTTGTTATTTATCCTACTTGATATATGTTGTTTTTCCTAGATCTGAAATTTGTCATCTTTGAACAATTTGTGAAAAATTCTTAGCCACTATCTCTTCGAATATTGCCTCTTCTCAGTTTTCCCTATTTTAATCTTCTAGAGCTCCAGTTATACGAATGTTAGACTTTCATATTCTGTCATCGTGTCTCCAAATCCCAAACCTCTTTCCTATTTTTCATTTGTCACTTTGAATTGCATTCTAGGTAATATCTTCAGATCTACCCTCCAGGTAACTAATTCTCTCTTCAGACAATTTGATCTTCTGTATAACCTATCAATCGAGGTTTTTATTTCAATCATTATATTTCTTTGTTTGTTTGTTTGTTTTAGAGACAAGTCTCACTGTGTTGCCCAGGCTGCTTTTGAACTTCTGGAATCAAGCAATTCTCCCACCCCAGCCTCCCAAGTAGTTAGGACCATAGGTGCAAGCCACCCTGCCCAGCACAATCATTGTATTTCTTATTACAAGATGTTTTAGTTGGTTCTTTTTAAGATCTTCCTGGTCATTTTTTTTGACTTTTGTTCTTTTAACTTTTTTATTCTATTTTTATTTCTTTAAACAGTTTATGTTTATACATGACCATTTTGCTCTCTGAATTACATGTCTGTTATCCAAAATGCTTGAGGAGCTAAATCTATTGTGTGTTATTCTACTGACTCTCACTTACTTTGAGTTAGTTCTTCTCATATTGGGTAATTTTTATTACGAGCTCAGACATGGTATATGGTGACGGGCCTGGACTGAGCATGCTTTTCTCCAGAGAGCATTGGCATTTGCTTCTTCTGGGCTTCGGGGGTGCTACCAACCTAAAACTACAGTATTTTAATTTAGTTGCATGGGTGAAGTTTCTTCAACTTGGGCGCAGTATAAATTTGAACCTCAAACACACATCAAAGCAGTCCTCTGGCTACAAATTTCCAGGAAAGACTATGTCTGTCATTTTTTAATGTGCTTCCTCCCAGAGACAGCAGGTAGATTTGTTTGGTGTTACTCTTTGTCGGTAGTCCACTCAACTTGAAGTGCTTGTCGTAGGTGGTTGTACCCAGTGGGACTCGGGTTTCCACATTCATAGTCACTCGGGTCTGAGCTGACTATTCCTCTTTTGTGGGGAGGCATGGTCTTTGGATATTTTCCCAGATTTTCCTGTGAGTTTAGTAGAGCATTTTAAGTATGTTGTAAATAATTTCCCATCTCCATATTTAATCTGAGAGGATGTTTCAGTTGAATATTTCCAGCTGAGCATAGTGTTGGGCTCCCAAAGAATTCTTGCAAGTGTTTTTTTGTTTTTTTTGGTTTTTTTTTTTTTTTTTTTTTTTTGAGATAGCGCCTTGCTCTGTTGCCCAGACTGGAGTGCAGTGGTGTCATCACAGCTCACTGCGGCCTCAAACTCCTGGGCTCAAGTGATCCTCCTGCCTCAGCCTCCTGAGTAGCTGGGACTACAGGTGTGCAACACGACTCCCAGCTAATTTTTCTTATTTTTTCATAGAGATGGGGTCTCACCGTGTTGCCCAGGCTGTTCTTTGACTGCTAGTCTCAAGCAATCCTCCTGCCTTGGCTTCCCAAAGAACTGGGATTAATTACAGGCATGAGCCACCACACCCGGCCCTTCTTGCAAGATTTTTATTGTTTACCTTATTACATTTAGAATTTATTTTGTATTTGAAACTGGGGTCCATTTTTTCCCTTTTCAGATGCCTAGCCAGTTACCAGCAGTATTTATTATTAATTTATTCTTTTTTGCTGAATTGAACTATTTTATTTGTCATTTACCTAATACATGTTTAACACATGCTCTGGATGTAGTTCTGGTTCCATCTTCTGTTTCACTCACCTATTTGTCCATTTCTATATCAATACCATACTGATTAGAGTCTAATGGCTTTTGGTATGCTCTGATGTATGAAAACTCGAGTCTCACTTGACTGTTCTTATATTTTGAAATTGTCTTAGCTATCCTCAAGGCTTTATTTTTAGGTATTTTTTTAAAACTCGTTTTTATGGGGAGGCAGATCTCAGCATGTATTTGCTTCACTTAGTTGGACTGCATCGAGAAGCTGTGTGGGGAGGTAGAAGGAGCTTTACCTGGGCAAGCCACTTACCCTCTCCTGGACTCAGTTTCCTCCACTGCAGAAAGAGAGGTTGGTGCCCTAGACCTGCGGGCTGCTTTCCTGCTCTGAAGTCCTCGTCCAGATTGGTTCAGCTGTGAGGCTTCCCCTTAAGCACTGGACAACACCGAGTGACAAGAGCAGCTGTTTGTGTCCTCACAGGCCAGGTAGTACATGTCAGGTGGTACTTGACCAGTTATGTATGCCTACGCCTCACAGCTTGTCATTTAATCCTCAAACATCCATGGGAGGCAGGTGCTATTATTGCTGTCTCCATTTTATAGAGAAAGAAACTGAGGAATAGAGAGCTTTAGTGACATATTTGCTGAAGATGTTGGTTGATTAAAAAAGAAAACAAGGGAATGTAGTAGTGGGCTTTGGGGAAGTGGGAAAAGACCAAATTATGTTATCGTGTAATTAGTGCCCATTACCCTTGTCATGTGCGGAAGACTTCAGTAATAACGCATTTGTTGAGGGCTTTCTATGTACTTTAGGAGTATTAACTCATTAATCACACAACCCTCTTATCTAATAGATGCTATCATTATCTTCAATTAACAGACCATGAGATTGAGACACAGATATGTGAAGTAATCTGTCTGAGGTCCCCCAGCAGAGGTGGGCTGATAAGCCCAAGCCGTCTGGCTCCAGGGACTGCGCCGTCTATAGGCAACCTCAAAAATTACCACCCACAAGGATGTGTGAACCCCACCATTGCCCGCATGTCACCTGCCACAGGGCAGAATGGAATGTGCGCACGTGGAAGCATTGCCATTGGAAGGAGAGGGGGGCTCTTGGCTATCTGTAAATGCTTAAAACTATCGCATATTTTGCATGTTTTTAAGGTAAAGAAGGTACCCCAAAGTGTTAATAGGCGGTTGGCTCTGAAAAGGATTCACAGAAAGGGGCTGCTCTAAATTTTCTAATTTCGCCACGGTGATCGTGTATCATGTATTCTTGTGTGATCTGAAAATATTAAAAGTCATGTAAATAATTTAAAAGACAAGCCTTGGCGACTAGGCCCTTTCTGCCCACTGGGGGCACTTACGTAACTGCGGGGCGAGCGGAGGCTCCGGCTCCGTGGGAAGCCGGGCGCAGGGCGGGGCTGCCCGCCGCTCCGCCCACTCCCCGCCCGCCGCCCCGCCCACTACCCCGCCCCGCCCCGCCTCGCCTCGCCTCGCCTCGCCCCCGCCCCTCCCGGGCTACTCGGAAAGCCCGGAGCCCGGATTACGGAGCTCGCTGCGCGGCCCGCGACCCAGTCCGGAGCGGCCGGAACCCGCGCCCCGGGACCGCAGCAGCGCGGGGAGCCTCCCGGCCCCACTGGCGGGCCCCGCCCACGGGGCGCGGACGCAGCGGCGGCTCCCGACATGCAGCGGCGCGGCGGCGAGGCTGCAGGTCGGTGGCTAGACTGGCGACCCCCACCCCTCTGTCGCGCGCGTCCGGCTCCCCGAGGTGGGGGTCCTCCCGGGACGGGGCCGGGTCCCGGTGCGGACGCCCGCGGCGGTCGCCAGGCCCCGGCACGTGACTCGGGTCTGCTCCCGGGATGGTCTGCTCCCCACGCCTCCGTAGGCGCCGCCGCGACCTCCTCCCGGGCCCGCGCGGGTCCTGCGCCGTCCGCGGCCGCCGGTGCTGAAGGAGGCGCGGCCTGGTCCGGAGCCGGCCGCCAATCCAGGCCCGCTGCGGGGCAGGCGGGGACGCGCGGCCACGGGCTACGCTGGCGCGGAGAGCGCTTTTGTTAATGGGGCGCTCTCTGCCGGGTCAGCGAACCTGGCTTCACCTGTCCCCGCGTGACGCCTGCAGCAACCTGTCCCATCTCCCGGTGAGGAACCGCAGGCGTCCGGCGATGTGGCCGGCCCCACGGTCGTTATTGTAAACAGGATTCAAACCTAGGCCGGTGGGTGTCGAAGCGTCAGCGCCAGCCACGCAAACGTTGCAGTTGACGCTGGAAAGGCTCGGGTTTCTGTCCAGAACTTTCCCTTGTGCAGAAAATCCCGTTTTCTGATCTTGTAGGATAATTAGGTGAAAACTGTGTAATTTGCTTTTGGCTAATGTGTTTTTGTCACCGGAAAGCAAATGGCGTTTAGGTGCCACATGTGGTGTTCCATGCCGAA
Source organism: Indri indri (assembly GCA_004363605.1). Lineage (NCBI taxonomy): Eukaryota > Metazoa > Chordata > Mammalia > Primates > Indriidae > Indri > Indri indri. The sequence continues at coordinate 1,915 of RJWJ010008106.1, read as the reverse complement.
GTTTAACTCCAAAGCAGTTTTCTCGTGTTCCAACGTGGACTTCAGAGTTAGAATGACGACAGCTCTTGGTTATTGCCTGCTTCCTGGGTGCTAGACGTTGTAATAACTTGATCAGTCTTTAGTGTCCCCCTCTTATGGATGAGGAAACCGAGGCACGAAGGGAGAGAAGATGGGGCTGGCAACGGGGCTGGCAGGTGGCTCTGAAGCTAGGTGGCCTAGTTGAGATATAGGTGTGACCACTGCACTGCCCAGTCGGTCCAGAGGCTTGGGCTGCAGGGCAGGTGCTACCTCTCTCTGGATTAGACATCTTGGGCAGGTCGTAGAGCATCTTGAGCCTCAGTTTACCCGTAATTAAAATGAAGGTATTAGGCAAAACGAAGACCATGGCCCTACCCTCCATGGGACTAAGACCTGGTGTTGACTGAGAAGTCCCCGCAGCCTGCATCCTCATGCCTGATGCCGCTTCTGCAGTACTTATGTCTGCCCACTGAAAGAATCGCTCGGTGGAGAGCAGTGTACCAGCTGTGCCTGGACCCTTGAAAGAGGGTCAGGGCAGGGCAGATTTGGGGCTGGTCCCTTTAGGGTGAAGGCACTGCAGTCACACGTCGGCCTGCACTGCATGGGAGAGGATTTCTGCTTGCCTGTGAGGTGGCTGGAGAGATGGAAAAAGCAGGCCAAGGTGGGGGACCCCACCTCTCTCTACCCTGCTGTGGACACTTGGGAAGTCACTGACCTCTGCGAACTTGTTTCTGCATCTGTAAAATGGGTGTGGATATTGCCATAGTAATAAGGGTCATTGTGAAGATTAAATGGGACAATATGTGTGAAGGGTCTGATCACCACCTTTCAGAGTATCAGTTGGATTAGTGTGCAGCTGGGGGAGAAGCCTCCGGGGGCCTCATATGCCAGGCTGGAGACCTGGACTTTGTGCCAAAGGCAGCCGCCATCAATGGGTGTGAGCAGAGGGGGAGGAGGTGGGACTCCTGCCTGTGGGCCCAGAGCAGGAATCCCTGGGAGGAAGACAAGTCCTGCACTGCTGCTGGGGGTGAAACGGTCCATCCGCATCACAAACACACATGTGTTTGAGCAGCAACCCAGTTCCTAGAGAGCCCCCACAGCCGTGGAACACCACATGTGCAATGACCTGCTGCAAAATGCACTGTGACCATCCACACAGCAGAATGGGGTGCCGCCTTCACCAAAAAATGTGTGGCTCTAAGTGTGCTGGTGCAGAAAGGGCTCCAAGCTGTGTCCTGTCGGTGAAAGAGGCGATGGAGGTGCATTGTGGCTAGTGTGTCATTCTTCAGGCACGGAAGGGTCTGGAAATGCGCAGACCAGCAATGCAAGGGCACACAAAGAGCCCCTGGCGGTGGTGTCTCCAGGGAGGGGCCTGGGTCCTGCAGGATCAGGACAGGGCCAGCTTTACCTTCTACCCTCACCCCTTGGTTACCCCTTGAGTTCTAAGCTGTACCCATGAATTATTGATGTGATTCAAAACAAAATTCCTTTAAAAAGTAAGGAGAGTCCCAGGGAGGGATTATGAGGCTGGGCCAGGCTTGGCCACTTAGATGCAGAGCTGTGGACAGGCCAGGAAAGTCCTTGAGCACTGGGTCCGGGCATCGCTATTTGCCACATTTCCTCTTCCCAGGAAGCCGGTGGGAAGGTCAGTGGCTCCTTCCTGCTCTCCTCACTCTCAGGCGCATCGGTGTGTCAGACAGTTTGGAAGGGAGGCGTTTTCTGCACTGTGGCTTGTTAAGGAAGGGTCTGGGGCGCTGATGGGGCCACGTGTCAGGATGGTTCCTAGAGAGTTGTTACCCTCCATCTCAGCAGGAGGAGCCACACCAGGCAGGTGGTGTGGGGCCAGACCCTGGGGCTGGCAGCCAGGAGACCTGAGTTCAAGACCTTGCCTGGCCTT
>RJWJ010008105.1:0-54653 GCA_004363605.1 Indri indri | reverse complement strand
GTGTGTGTGTGTGTGTGTGTGTGTGTGTGTGTGTATTTAGTTGTCCAGATCATTTCTTTTTTTTTTTTTCAGTAGAGACGGGGTCTTGCTGTTGCTCAAGCTGGTCTCGAACTCCTGACCTTGAGCGATCCACCTGCCTTGGCCTCCCAGAGTGCTAGGATTACAGGCGTGAGCCACAGCAGCTGGCCCAGAGACAGAGTCTTGAAACAACCCAGACCCCCACCAGGAGATCACCTCAAGCCTACAGTTAATCTATAGATAAACAGCCTTTGGGATAACACCAGCCTGTTCATCAGGGGGCGCAACAATTCAAGATAGTCATCACACTGACCAGGACCTCCTCACCACTCCTACTTGCCTTTCGTACCAGATTCCCTTTTTAAACCCCTACCCTCAGCCCAAGACTTTGAAATGGTTTCTTTGAGGCACTATCCTTGGTCTTTTCCCCACTGCTAGGTCTGAAATAAAATCACTTTTGTTTCACTGCACCTCATGCTTGTTACTGGCTTTTGCAAGCAGCAGGCAGCTAAGCCTGCACTTGATTACAGGAGCTCCAACTTGAACCCAGTCAGTCAGAAGTTCTGGAGGTCTGGACTCGTGAATGATTTCTGAAGTGGGGGGCAGTTCTGAGGACTGACTGCTCAACCTGTGGGATCTGTAAACTAAAAATAAAACTGTAAGCTCCCCTGCTGACTATAAACTAAACATAAAATCCTAAGTCCCCTCTGGTCCAAGGGGACCACAGAAAAACTTTAAAACTGAGTTCCCAGCCATGAAGGAAAGGGAGGTTGGACATGCCTCATTATAGCTCCTCCTTTCTGGAGTTTAGACATAGCAATTGACCAGCATTAGTGTTAAAACAGAGATCGTAAGACTGACAAAACACAGCCTTTGTGACAATAAGATACTAAATTATTAACAGGACCTGAAGCCATGCAGGGCAAAGGTTAAGTCACACCTGCGGGCCATCAATTTACTTTACAGATCACTTCGAGTACATTGTGACTTGTTCTCTGATAACCCCTTATCTTAACTCAGGCTTCCTTTCTACTGACTCCATGTCTCTAGACAAAGCTTTATTTCTTTAACCAACTACAAATCGAAGAATCATCGAACCCACGTGTAACCTGTAAGTCCCCACTTTGTGATGTCCTGCCTTTTTGGGCCCAACCAATGTATACCTTCCATGTATTGATTTATGATTTATCTGCAATTCCTGTCTCCCGAAAATGTATAAAACCAAACTGTAACCCAGCCACCCTCAGGCACATTTTCTCAGGATCTCTTGAGACTCTGTTCTCTGGGTCTCTCATATTCAGCTCAGAATAAACCTCCTTAAATTATTTTACAGAGCTTGAGTTTTTTTTTCCATTAATAAATTGGATGCTATCTCCAGATAGATAATGTTAGGATTGAATTGGAGGACACCCAGTAGGTGTCTGCTGCAGAATTGATTGCTCACTTGGTGGCACAGAGAACCCCCCCTCATTTGGTCACAGAAGTATTCTGTGTTGATTGTTGTGGTATGAGAGCAGAGGGAAAACATGGTTTGAGTTTTCCCTAAACATTTGGTGTTAGAGGAGTGGGTTTTTCTGGAAGGGATCTAGCTCATGGAAACATGCAGTTTGGGAAGAGAAAGGATAAAAGGGTGGGGGATGAGGAACCTTTGATTTCTGGGTGGCCATGGTCTCCCACGGTATGGAGCTGCCGCAGTGCTTTGCTCAGTTACTAAAGATAAAAGTTACCAGTGGAATTTAGAGATGGATCCAACTGCTGGAAGTTGGTTTACTGAATACATGAGGAAATGCAAATTAATAAGAAAAAGCAAACTATTCAATCCCTTAGTTATTGTTATTGTTGGGACTGTGAACTAAAATAAAATTTTAAGGCTCACCACCCCCCACCAGCTGACTAAATGGACCCCCTCATGGCCAGAGAAATACCCTAAAACTAAATTGCCTGCCAGGAGGAAGGAGGTCAGACATGCCTTATCTTGCCGCCCCCCCCCTTCTTGGTGACGTCCTTTGTAACCCATTAACAGGCCTAAGGGTGTGCAAGACAAAACCTGCAGGTCCTCAATTTACACAGCAAATCTATGTCCAGTGGCTTATCTCTGATAAAGAGCTCCTTATGTTGAAACATTCCAAGCCTTTAGACAAAGCTTCATGTCTTTAACCAATTATAGGCCAAAGAATCTTTTAACCCACCTATAACCTGTAAGCCCCTGCTTTGAGATGGCCCAACTTTTGGGGCCAAACCAATGTATGCCTCCCACGTATTGATTTATTGAAAAACAGGAATTGATAGTAGGAGAATGTACTTTGCTTTGTGTGAGACGAATTGTTTGAGATTAGAGAAAAATGCGCTCTCTCTGATTCTAACTGATGCTATTTGCTTCTGTGACCGTGCTTGCTTTCAGTTGTTTGTTAAATATAGTTAATCAGAATGAAAAACAGGAATAAGAGCAGGAGTGACTCCATGACAGGCTGAACTTCCTGGAGTGGGCCTAAGTTTCGGTTTCCCTGAAATGACGCTGACCACAACTGGCGCCCGCGCGAAAAATCCGGAGGCTTGGAGCCACTTTTAAAGGAACCAATCAGGAGCCAACACGAGCAGCCACTTTTAAAGGAACCAACGAACTAAGGGGGGGTGGGGAGGGAAGGTGTGCCCAGCATGTCGTGTGAAACCTGTGTGTCGTGTGTAAAACAAACAAAAAAAAGGTATAAAAGCTTAACTTTTACCCCAGGGCGGGGTCCTGTCCCGGTTCATAGGAGAGGCCACTGCGTTGGTGCTCTGGGACTTGGACCCTAGCTCGAGCTAGCCAATAAACTCCTTTGCCATTTGCAGCCTCGGTGACTCTGCCTCTCTGTTCCTGGGGCCGAGGGCAACCGGCTCTAACATTATGACTTTACCTGTAACCCCTGCCTCCCTGAAATGTATAAAACCAAACTGTAACCCAACCTCAGCGAATCCACTTGCTCAAGGCCTCTTGGGCGTGGCTCCGGGTCATGGTCTTCAAATTTGGCTCAGAGTAAATCTCTTTAAAATTACTTTACAGAGTTTGGTCTTTTTTTCCGTTGACAGCACTCAGAAACTGATACCCCACACTGTAGCATTTTGACATGCTGAACTAAAAAGCCTCAAGGTCCCTCTGCTGCCCCTTGCCCCAGCTGTCTCTCCCAAAGCATAGAGTAAAGTTGTTCTCTGAAGTTCCTTTATCTGCCTGGAGTCCAGACTAACCAAGGAGAACAATTGTTTTTTCTTCCCCTCCCTGTTATATCATTATCTATAGCAAACAAGAAGACCAAGAATGTAACCACAGCTGAACAGACCCTTTCACAAGAAAATGTCTGACTCTCAGACACATCCAAATTCCAAAGAGAACTATTTACCAGTTAATCTCTGTTTTCCATCCATGCATCCTCCCCTAGTAACAATTTATTGCCCTTTAAAAGAATTCCTCTTCTCCCCCTTCTCATAACCTGTTTTTGGCAATGCTGTGAGCCTACATTCTGTAACCTCAAGATGGTGTATAAGCTTCTGCACCCCATTGGGGTGATAAGGAAACCCCCATCTGTTACTTGGCACATCAGCCACCTGAGACCCCCACCCTCAAGGAAGACCTGCATCAGCATAATACTAACCTATTACCTGGCCCATCAACTAATCTACTACCTGGCACATAAGCATAACACTAAATCTACTACCTGGTGCATCAGCATAACACTAAATCTATTATCTGACACATCAACTAACCTATTACCTGGCAGGCATTAACCATCTGACACCCTACCCCCCAGACCACCACAACTTAATAAAAGTGGGAAAAATCAGGTAGACAGGGCTCAGAATTTGGAGGTGAGACCCCTCTGAGCCTGCCGGCGAATAAACTTTGATTCTCTGACTCTCTGTGTGCCAGTTGGCTTGTCCTCGGGACCACTTGCTGTAACACTTGCTGTAACAGGGGGACTGGGTTTTCATTCTGAAGGCTGCCACATATACATGTTAAATAAATTTGTATGCCTTTTCTCTGGTTACTCTACCTTTTGTGAATTGATTTTTCAGGGAAACTTTATAGGGCCGTGTTACCCTTGACCCCCTACATTAGCTATAATAGCTAAAATGAAATTAAAAGATTGCTGGGTCTAACCTTGATGCTACACCAAACTCAGAATTCAGTGAGTCTGAGCTTCAGCTACTAGCCTCAGAGCCACCCCCAAGGGCAAAATTATGCAGGGACAACAGAATGTACCTCTGAGACCTGTGGTTACCAAGAATGTAGTCAATGTGGGGAAGGGGCAAAACCAAATAACTGTTGAAACAGAGGGTATGGTGTGAAGCAATTGTTTTATGTTATAGATCAGTGTAATCAGCTTCCTGAGGAACATTTACTAAAGTGGATTCTGAGAATAACTAATTTAGGGGCAATGTAACCATACCAGAGAAGTCTGGCTCAACTTTATTTTTTTTAGACAGAGTCCCTCTCTGTTCCCCCCTCCCCCCACAGAATGCAGTGGCATCATTCATAGCTCACAGCAACCTCAAATTCCTGCGCTCAAGTGATCCTCCTGCTAGCCTCCCAAGTAGCGGGGACTACAGGCACGCGCCACCACGCCCAGGTAATTTTTTCTATTTTTGCTAGAGACAGGGGTCTCACTCTTGCTCAGGGTGGTCTCAAACCCCTGACCTCAAGTGATCCTCCCACTGTGGCCTCCCAGAGTGCTAGGATTACAGGTGTGAGCCACAGCATCTGGCCTGGCTGAACTTTTACATAACTAAGTTGTGAGTTGTTTTTCAGTTGCCATGGACCTACAGGTTGAAGGGCATGTAACCTGAGCATGCCCAGATGAACCAAGAGTGCAACCATGGGTGGGCCTAAGAGCTTGGACTGAGGCATGGGGATGGAATTAAGAAGCAGATGTCACATGGCAGGATCCAGGGTCCAATCAGATTGAGCCCTAGTGTCACCCCATGGCAGAATCCAGTCAGAGTACGTTTCCTGGCATCACACCATCAGAAGATCCTGTCAGATCATGCTTCATTACCCTCTGACTATAAACCCAGCCCAATCTCCCAACACACTGATTTGTCAACTATCCCAGTGTTCTCCTTACCTGTGCCAAGTAATAAAGCCCTCTTGCTATAATCAACTTGGCTGTGCCTATTGACTCGATTCATGCCAAGTGAATGAGCCTCCCTCCGCCATTTGGGAGGTAACAGCAGTATCTTCGGTTTTAAATGCTGCAGAGTGAAAGAACACATTTGGTTGATGCAGGACCCACAGCTCACAATGGGACAATCACAGATGGCTATATGTGATTCAGACACAGGAGGTTATTCCTAAGAGAATGGCCTGCATGAGGGACAGGATAAAAGCCACACTAACGTTTGTTTATCCTGAGAAGGGGGGCTATCTGCCTCCATCTATAAATGCCAGGCGGAACACGCTGAGTGAAGCAGCTGATATGCTTCCTGTGCGAGCCGTGTGGGACTGGCTGTATGATGACCCAGACATTAACCTGCTGAATGTGCTCATGAGAAATAAAAATAAAATCCTAAGCCCCTCAGCTGATGCCCTCTTGGCCAAGGGACCTCAGAGATGCTTTAAAACTGAGTTCCCAGCCATGATGGGACAGAAGGTCAGAAACACCTTGTTATACCCGCTCCCTTGTTAACCGCCATTAGGCTTTCTTCCCTAACAGTTAAGCAGAACTAGCCCTTTGGAAAGACTTGCTCCACCATTGATTTTGATCAACTATCTAATGCTGTTCCTCCCTTTTTCAGTTTCAGTGCAATAAGTCACCAGCATTTCTTCCTGATAAGGGACCACCGACCACAGTGGTCCTGGCCAGTCTACAGAGGACGCACAGTGAGGGTTTTTGTATTCTCTGCTCCACCTTTTGACATCAGAGGGTCAAAAACTCTGCTCTCAGATCATGCTAATGCTGCCATTTTTTTGAACATGGGTCCCCTGAAATAGTGTGAAACTCAATTGTGCATGCCCATGTTTCTACTTTCATAAATATTCATAACTCCTCCTATAGCTTATTAAATATGTATATTCAGCTACCACCTCAGCATAAATTCCTGTTCTCTTTAGGAAAGACAGTAAGGGGTGGGAGGGGGGTGTCAGAGGGACCTTAAGGCTTCTTCAGTTCAGCATGTCAAAACACTATATTTGGGAGGCAGGCGGATCGTTTGAGCTCAGGAGTTCGAGATCAGCCTGAGCAAGAGCGAGACCCTGTCTCTACTAAAAATAGAAAGAAATTAGCTGGACAACTAAAAATATATAGAAAAAATATTAGCCAGGCATGGTAGCGCATGCCTGTATTTTCAGGTACTTGGGAGGCTGAGGCAGGAGGATCACTTGAACCCAGGAGTTTGAGGTTGCTGTGAGCTAGGCTGATGCCATGCTACTCTAGCCTGAGCAACAGAGTGAGACTCTGTCTCAAAAAACAAAACAAAACAAAAAAACACTATATTTGGGGATATGGCTCCCTCAAAGTACTTGCTCTTGGTTTCTGCCTGAGGCTCTGCTTCCCAGCCTGCAAGATGGCCAGCCTGTAGGCTGCAACCCTTTGTGAGAAATAAAGCTCTCCTTTCCAAATGTGTGAATCCCATCATTCTTCAGGTGACACCCATCACACAGGTCATGGTAACTGCCATGCTTAAGGGGGTCCCTTTGCATGGACACCTCATGTAACCTACTACCGCAAAATCAGGCCACAGTCAGAGACACTGTCAAATTTGCTATCTCAGCTTCTCCTCATGGTGTTACAGCAGGTGTTACAGCAAGTGGTCCCAAGGACAAATCGAGCAGCACATGGAGAGTCAGAGAATCAAAGTTTATTCACCAGCGGGCTCAGAGGGGCCTCGTCACCAAATTCTGAGCTCCGTCTACCCGATTTTTCCCACTTTTATTAAGTTGTGGTGGTCTGGGGGGTAGGGTGTCAGGTGGTTAATGCCTGCCAGGTAATAGGTTAGTTGATGTGTCAGATGATAGATTTAGTGTTATGCTGATACGCCAGGTAATAGATTAGTTGATGGGCCAGGTAATAGGTTAGTATTATGCTGATGTAGGTCTTCTGTGAGGGGTGGGAGTCTCAGGTGGCTGATGTGCCAAGTAACAGATGGGGGTTTTCCTTATCAACGGGTCCTACAGATGCTAATAAAAACATTAGATTAATTAACAGAAAAAATGGTGAAGAGCAGAGGGAAAAGTGACTCCTGCTAAGAATGTAGAAAATTGTTAATGGTTATTTAAAAATAAGATGAATAAAGAAAACATTGATGGGATGAAACTAAGAGGAAAAAGAAAGGGGAGAGTCCTGGGACTCATCTGTTAACCAAAAGTAAGTGACTGAGGCAAAGATTTTAATCAGTGGAGGTTTATTAAATCAAAGTTGAGGATGCATCCAGAAAAAACACAAACCACAGACAAATCTATGGCTGTTTTTCTGAAAGGGAATTTCAGAGTTTTAGTACTTAAGGGGAACAGGGAATACTGAAAGACGAAGAGCAGGGTTGGGGGCAGTGAGGCAGAGAACGGTTTCATTCTCTCTCATGATGCTCAGGAAAATCCACATTTTATGTAAGATAAGTCAGATGTTAGCAGAGTAAAAGACAGTGAAGGAAACATCAATTATGTAGATGTCCCTGGGTAGGTGGAAGAGTGCTCTTGTCTTGTCTCTGTTCTGCACCTGGAAAGATAAATTTGTAATTCATTATTATTGTGGAATTGAACAGAGTTTAGTTTTAGGAGCTAGACAGCCTGCAGACCTAGCTACAATTCGCATGTCCTTGCTTATGGGAGGTCAGCAAGGAATTTCCTTATGAATGCTCTGTGGGGCCAGCTCTTCACAGGGGCCTGAGGCCTTTACTGTCTCTTTTACATAAGGAGTTGGAAAGGTGGTCCTGAGATTTTTATTTTCCTTGACATGTCCCAGGAGGTTGAAAATCTTTACATGGTTATTAAGAAAGGGGATGAATAAAATGGAAATTGATGAGTTTAAAACAAAGCTCTCAATACAACACTACCAAAGTTTAGGTGAACAAAGGGAGCCCTTCTTGATCCCAACATTAACAACTAGTTTGCTGTATTTCCCTCAGTTTAGAGAAATTGACAAAGCCAGAAGGTAAAGATTACACTGAGAAACTCTGACAGAAACCCTGGAATTGCCTGGGGTGATGGTTAGACTGGGTAACACGTTAACTGCCATGCGAGTTGTATTTAACTCAGGATAGTTTTGAGCCCAGGGCCTTGTGAACCAAAACCTGGGCAAAACCCTGCAGTTAGTTCATGAAAATCTTACTTGTTGATGTTCTTATTGTCACAATTAATACTGACAAATTAATTCTATTTTTTTTTTTTTTCGAGATGGAGTCCCGCTCTGTCATCCAGGCTAGGGTGCCATGGCATCAGCCTAGCTCACAGCAACTTCAAACTCCTGGGCTCAAGTGATCCTCCTGCCTCAGCCTCCTGAGTAGCTGGGACTACAGGTGTACACCACCACGCCCAGCTAATTTTTTCTATTTTTAGTTGCCTGGCTAATTTTTTTTTTCCTATTTTTTAGTAGAGAAGGGCTCTCACTCTTGCTCAGGCAGGTCTCGAGTTCCTGAGTTCAAGCAATCCTCCCGCCTCAACCTCCCAGAGTGCTAGGACTACAGGTGTGAGCCACTGCGCCCAGCCGATGAATTAATTAAAAAACGTGGATTAAATGAATAGAAATCAATAAATTTTATTTTTCATTAAATTAGAAAGGATCATTTTGGTTTTGAAGTTTTTATTCTATTTTCGTAATAAAACACAAAGCCCCAAGGAAAAACTTTTTTTCCTAGTGTGGCAGTCAATGTGTTAATCAAGGTAATGATGGACTGAGAGGCCAAGGTCTCCTGGCTCAACCCCTGGCAAGGGGCCCCAAAGCTTTTGCACTAGAGAGGGCAAAACTGTCTGGGGGTGGAAAAGAGAAGTTCCTGGGCCTAGAACATAAAAATGTAACCGTTGATAGGATTATGAAAGTTGGAACGCTTAAATGTTTAAACAGGCTTTATGTAAAGTACTTGTGTCCCCTTATCTAAATGTTTTACGGGAACGGACATTGTGTATGACTGGGAGACGTCCCCCTACCTAGCACTGTAAAACCGAAGGCGTGTAAATACACCCTCCGAGCGATACTAATTGAGCGTGCTACTTGGGAACAAGTGAGAACGCCTGAACCCACACGGTGTGGAGGCCAGAGTGCTGGCAGGGACAAATCCTTCTCTCGGCAGCGCTCCATGGAGTGTTTCCTGGGGCCTATGGCAAAAGCCAGTCTCATTTCTTCAGACCAAGGAACGCGCCGTACAGCCCATAATGTCCAACAACCGGCAGAGAGATGTCCCCCTCAGAGCGACTGCTCGCCAGAGAAGGGCGGCGAGCGCCCCGGTCGTCTAGGACCGGGAGACGAAAGCACGAAGAGCGGCTTTTATGCCTTCGCAGAGTGCGCTCACGCCCGGCATGAGGGGGCTAAAGGAGTGTCCCCACCAGATTTTCCTCTGTTTTTCTGGTTGGTCTGGGGAGGAGGGGGTGGGGAGGATGCCGGTCAATTCTTGCCAAGGGAGGAGGACACTGGCATAACGACTATAGTTTTTTCTTTCTTCCCCAAATCACCTCAAAATTTCTTTCCTTGTGTTTGAACGCCAGGCCAAAGAGGATGGGGACGCACGCTGCCCGGAGTTGCTTGGAGGTTGGCCCGCAGGCGGGGCGGTCACGTCGCCCAGCCAAATTTACTCTTCGGACAAATACCAGGACCACCACGACGAGGAGTTCAAGTACCGACAAGTCACGTTGCCCAAGGACATAGCCAAGCTGGTCCCTGAAATCCATCTGATGTCTGAATCTGAGCGGAGGAGTCTCGGCGTTGGGCAGAGTCAGGGATGGGTCCGTTACAGGATCCAAGGACCAGAACCTCACACCTTCCTGTTCCGGCGCCCGTTACCCAAGAAGCCAAAGAAATGAAGCTGGCGAGCCACTTTCGGCCTCAAGCTGTCCTTACTTTCTAACATCTTTCTGATGACGTTACGTTGCCGTCTTGTTTCTCCCTTTGATATCTAAAGGATGTTCAGGGCACTGCTTGAATGTGCTGGTAACTGCTTTACTTCCTGAGTCGGGCCAACCACCACAGCCCAGCTGGGTGGGGGCCACGGCCTCAGCCGAGTGTGACCCCAGAAGCCACAGTGTGCTCTGTATCCAGAGTACGCTTGGCAGATGGACGAGGCATCTGAGAATAAGACCATGGCTGTCACAGGGATTGTGGAACATGCTGTTTTGATTTTCCCTGCTGGGTGTCGTCCGTGTGGTGACTTATGGATTTGTTTCCACGTGTTGGAAACTTTCCATTTTATTCAAGAAATCCGTTCCATGTTCAAAGCCTTGATTAAAGAGGAAGATTTTATAATCTAAAAAAAATTTTGGGGGGCCAGGTGTGGTGGCTCATGCCTATAATCCCGGCACTTTGGGAGAGACCACAGCAAGAGGATAGCTTAAGGCCAAGAGTTCAAGAACAGCCTGGGCAACATAGTGAGACCATCTCCCCAATATCTACGAAAAAAAAAAAATTAAAAAAAAATTATTTTCTTTTCCCTCTCCTACCTGATGCAGTAGTCCTAGGATCAGGGCTGCAACTACAAGTGCCGGAAGCAGGGATGATTTCTAAACACGAAACTGTAACTATGTTTTGAAACCTTATGTTAGAATTCCTAAGGGCTGGATGGGGGTGGGTTGTGCCTTTACTGCACCTGGAAAAATTGGGATTAACAGTGAATCCAGCTACATTGCCTGGTGGTAAAGACAGCCCACCAGTTCCACACCCGTGTAACCTGACCCCATCTGAAGGGGAGTGGATTGAGGAGGAGGTGCCTGCTAGACTAGCATTACTGCCTGCAGCCTACACCCGCACGGTGGCGATTCTCATGCCCCTTCCAAAGGCAGGAAAGGTCCAATATTAATGGAGAGAAGGAAGATTAATAGCTGAGGGTAAAGAAATGTATAAATGGGTTATAAATTGAGGAAAATCCAATATAACACCTCAAAAGAGGCTCAGAGTAAGAGATGACATTGTCTCTTAGCTCAGCTGTACCAGATGCCTGAAAGGGTGAAGCCACATGTGTGCAAACTGCACTCCTTTTGGAGTCTGACAAGATTAAAGGAAACCTGCACACCTGAGGGGCCCCACCCTGGGAGACATCCATGCAACATGAAAGACTGGACTGATTATTAATGATGGAATGAGATTTTAGCAATGCAGCTGTTCTTTTGATGTAAAGGATCTGTGCTTGAAAACCAGGGGATGGCCTGTGATAGTATGAGACACATGTATATGCATGTTTACATACATGTTTTTGTCCACTGTTCCTGGTTTGTAACTCCCATAGCCCTTGTCACAGCCCTTTGCTATAATGTTGGGGTGATTTAGGCCTCAGAAAACAGAATCTCAGGACTCTAATCTGATTAAGGGTGATAAGACCCTCATTCCAGAGAGGGTCCTGCCCTGTACCCTGGAGGAAGGGAGGCTGCACAGAGAGGCCAATAAGAATCTGAGCAGATACGCCTTGCTTGGTTTAGGTCATACCCTTTTCGTCCAATCACATTTCGACACAATTGTCTGTGCTTCGATCACGGACAGCCAATGAAGTCTCCAAAAAGGCCCAAAGAACAGGGAGCTCAGAGAGATTCCAGACAGCTGAACGTGTGGAGGTTCCTGGAGGGTGGGGCGCACGGGGAGGGCATGAAAGCTCCACACTTATTTCCCCACACCTCACGCTATGTATCTCTTCATCTGTATCCTTTGTAATATCCTTTGTGATAAATTAGTAAATGTAAGTGTTTCCCTGAGTTCTGTGAGCACTTCCAGCAAATTATTTGAACCCAAAGAGGACATTGTGGAAACCCCAACTTAAAGCTGGTTGGTCAGAATTTCTGGAGGCCCAGATTTGCGACTGGTATCTGAAAGGGGACAGTCTTGGGGACTGAAGCCCTCCACCTGCGGGATCCGACACTATCTCTAGTAGATAGTGTTGGAATTGAATTGGAGGCCACCTAGCTGGTATTCACTGGCTGCAGAACTGATTGCTTGCTTGCCTGGGAGAAATCCCCCCATAGTTTGGGGTCACAGAAGTCCTCTGTGTTGATGATTGTTGTTGTGTTGGTGTGAGAGCAGAGGGAAAACACGGTTTGGGAGTTTTTCCCAAGAAGTACAAATACATCCCACAACATGGGCGAACCTTGGAAACATTATGCCAAGAAGCCAGACATGGCTGGGGGTAGTGGCTCATGATTGTAATCCCAGCCGTTTGGGAGACCGAGGTGGGAAGATCTCTTGAGGCTAGGAGTTCAAGACTGAGACCAGCCTGGGAAACATACTCTACAAAAGATTAAAAAATAGCTGAGCATGGTGGCTCGTGTCTGTAGTCCCAGCTACTTGGTAGGCTGAGGTAGGAAGATCACTTGAGCCCAGGACTTGGAGATTGCAGTGAGCTATGATTACACCATGGCACTCTAGCCTGGGTGACAGAGCAAGACCTTATCTCAAAAAAAAAAAAAAAAAAAAAGCCAGACACAAAAGACCACAGGCATGACTCCATTTATATGAAATATCCAGAAGAGGCAAATAGAGACAGAAAGCAGGTTAGTGGTTGCAGTAATTGTTTAGGGCTCTGGGGAATAGGGAGATTGGAGAATGACAGCTGAAGGGTAGGGGGTTTCTTTTTGTTCTGGAATTAGGTAGTAGTGATGGTTGCGCATCATTGTGAATATACTAAAAAGCACTGGATTTTATACTTTAAAATATTTTAAATGATGATTTAAAAATTTTTTTTAGAAACAGGATCTTGCTCTTTTGCACAGGTTGGAGTACAGTGGCATGATCCTACCCCACTGTAGCCTGGAACTCCTGGGTTCAAGTGACCCTCCTGCCTCACCTTCTTGAGTAGCTGGGACTACAGGTTCGTGCCACCATGCCTAGATAATTTTTTTACTTTTTTCTAGAGACTAGGTCTTGCTATGTTGCCCAGGTTTGTCTGGAATTCCTGGCCTCAAGTGATCCTTCCCCCTCAGCCTCCCAAAGTGCTAAGATTACAGGTGTGACCCACCTCTCCCAGCCCAAATTCACCAATTTTATTTTATGGGGATTTTATCTCTTTAAAGGAAAAACTTTGATCTCATGGGTAACTCATCTGCAATTTCCTCACCTGTAAAATCATATTTTCCTCCTAGAGTTTTTGGCAGATTTAAATGAGATTAACATATTGCCAGATCAGGAGCTGGGGACTAGCCTGAGCAAGAGCGAGACCCCTGTCTGTATTTATCTAATTAAAAAGAACAAAAAAGAGAGAAAAAAGAAAACATATTGCCAGATAGATCATTAAAATAGATAATGCCCTTAAAAATAAATACAATGAAAACAAAGCAAAGTTATTCAATTCTGGGTGGACTCTGACCCTTGCAAAAGGCTCTAAATGTAAGGCCTGTTCTCTGTTCTTACTATTTTTTTTTTTTTTTTTTGGAGACGGAGTCTCGCTCTGTTGCCCAGGCTAGAGTGCCATGGCATTGGCCTAGCTCACAGCAACCTCAAACTCCTGGGCTCAAGCAATCCTTCTGCCTCAGCCTCCCGAGTAGCTGGGACTACAGGCATGTGCCACCATGCCCGGCTAATTTTTTCTATATATTTTTAGTTGTCCAGCTAATTTCTTTCTATTTTTAGTAGAGATGGGGTCTCGTTCTTGCTCATGCTGGTCTCAAACTCCTGACCTTGAGCAATCCTCCCGCCTCGGCCTCCCAGAGTGCTAGGATTACAGGCGTGAGCCACCACACCCGGCCCATTCTCTGTTCTTTACAGATAAATTATCAAGCTGGGCATGGTGCCTTGCAACTGCGATCCCAGCTACGCAGGAGGCAGGGGGATCACTTGAGCCCAGGAGTTCAAGACCAGCCAGGGCAACATTGTGAGACCCCATCTCAACTAAGAAAAAATTTTTAGAAAGATAAATTATCAAGCATTCGAGACAAACTGGCAATAAATGAGACCTTCTTGACATAACGAGAGGAATTAAAACATCAGAAAGGAAATATTCTCTTGACTTGATTCAGTATTATTTAATGCCTATCTTTCTACTACCTAAAATCATGTCTCACAGTTGGGGAAATATTGCTCTCAGACATATTGTCCACCATTAATATCATGTTGTTATGGTTTGAATATTTCCAAAGTTTATGTGTTGGAAACTTAGTTTCCAATGTAGCAGTGTTGAGAGGTGGGATCTTTAAGAGGTGGTTGGGTCAAGAGGGCTGTGCCTTCATGAATGGGTCAATGCCATTATCATGGGTGTGGGTTAGTTATCTCAGGGGTGGATTCCTGATGAAAGGATGATCTTGGCTCCCTTTCTTCCCCTCCGTCTTTCATGTGTGCTCTCTTGCCCTTCTCCTTCCACCAAGGCATGACAGCAACAAGGCCCTCACCAGATGCTGGCACCTTGATATTGGACTTCCCAGCCTCCAGAACTGTGACAAATAAATTTCTTTTCTTCATAAATTACCCAGTCTGTGGCACTCTATTTTAGCAACACAAACAGATTAAGACACATGTTAGGGTTCTCGTTTAAGAGACAGAATTTACTGAGCATCTGCTATATGTCAGGTACTCTTTTAGGGACTGGGAATACAGAAATGGGGGAAAAAAAAAGTCCCTGAGTGTTTGGATTCTTATTCTAGAGCTTATACAGATGCTCCTTAACTTACAATCAGACTCTTGTCCTGATAAACCCATTGTAAGTCGAAAATATTGTAAATCAGAGATGCATTTGTGCAGGCAACACAGGAGACAGCTCCCAACTCGTGATTTTTTGGCTTTCGATGGTGTGAAAGTGATATGCATTCAGTAGAAACCATAACCCCATGGTGAGTCATGAGGAGCTCCTCAACTTACAATGGGGTTATGTCCTGATAAACCTATCACAAGTCAGAAACCGTCTGTATTCTAATGGAAAAGACAGTAGAGAAAATATATGCTTAATATTCCCATGATGATCAGAATTATGGAGAAAAGCAAGGTGGGTGGTGGAGAGTCCTGGAGAGGTGGAGGGGAATGCTTATTTTCTGTCAGGTGGTCAGGAAAGCCTCTCTGCTGGGGTGACAAAGCAGAGCCTGCAGGGAAGGACAGAGCAAGCCATTTGGACAGCCGGGAGAAGAGCATTCCAGGCAGAGGACAGCAGCGTGCTCGTCAGGGGGTAGGAATAACTAGGAGGTCAGGGAGACTGGGGGGGAATGAGTGAAGGGGACAGAAGGAGAAGGTGACAAGGGGTAGGTACATCATATAAACCAAAGTTTTACAGAAAGTGGGAGGGTCAGACCTGGCAGATTTGCTTGTCTAGAGTAACCATATTCGCTGGTAGATGCATGCTAAAGAACTTGGGCTAAAATGCCACAAAGGAAGTAAAAACAGGGTGCTGGTTTATTGCAAAGGGCAAGAGTGTTTTAGTTTATATCAGAAAGACCCAGAAAGATCGGAAAGATCTGCTACAAAAATATCGACTAAAATGGGTCCTTGCTAGAAAAGGCCAGTTTTGGACAAGTAACACATATGGGCGGAAATCGAAGTCTCTGATTTCTAACTGGCAGTAGTGGCTATATTAAACTAAAGTGACTAAAGAGTAAGAGCAATGCTTGAGTAAATGCTTGAGTTTGATTATTCATACCACATGCAGAGACACACAAATGAGGAACTCTGCAATAGCTGTTCCTGTGAACCTAGACAGCTGTTTTACCCTAATATCTGTCCACCCTTGCCTATTCTCAAGATAAAACAAGGTGGTGGGTAGAAAGTCGAACAGTACAACCACTCCCTTGCCCAGCCCCTCCCTCTCCTCTTCTACAGAGAGAGGCAAAGGACTATTAGCCACTGCTGCTTTTAGTTCCTAGGGTGATTACTTTTGTGTCTCTATATAACATATTCGTAGTGCTATTTTTTCTTTTTTCTTTTTTTGAGACAGGGTCTTGCTCTGTCACTCAGGCAGTGGTGTCATCATAGCTCACTGCAGCCTGGAACTCCTGGGCTCAAGCGATCCTCTGGCCTCACCCTCCCGAGTAGCTGGGACTATAGGTGCTCTCCACCACACCCACTAATTCTTTTTTTATTTTTTGTAGAGATGGAGTCTTGCTATATTGCCCAGGCCAATCTCGAACTCCTGGCTTTAAGCAATCCTCCCACTTTGGTGCCCCTCCCAAGGTATTGGGATTACAGGCATAAGTCTGGCCTTATTTCTTGCTTTTTCAATTTTAGGTACTATCTATGGACTCTGTTATAGTACTTGAGGTTTAGCCTATTAACATTACTACCATCCTATTTCTCCCTTCCTTCTCCTGCCATTATAGTTACAACCCAACACAGTTTAAGGAGTTTAATGTTAAATTTACCTTTGTAAGTGTAAGTGATATATTAAACATCTTCTTGTTCTATCAGCCGTAGACAGCATACTTGGTCCCCCACACTGTGAGGCGAGGGTTTCATTAGCACTCCTGGCCTTTTCTCTTCCTCGCCTCCCTTCTTTGTACCTCCCCATCTATTCCATTAAAAGAGGATCCTGCTTGGCAGATTGGACTCCTGTGGGGACATAATTGAAAGAAGGGATGCCCCTACACCTGCTTCTCATTCAATAAGCTACTGAAATTCCATCTCCCCTAAGAAAACCTTTTGGGACCTCCCTGGGAAATAGGAGATGCATCTATAATCCTATTAATGAAATGATAGCCTAGGCGTCCACGAACCTTTAACCCAAAGGACCTTTGTCCTGTTAGGTGTTAACAACTAGAGGGAAAAACAATCAGTTTTGGCTGTGCCCTAAGCAAGCAGAGGTTTATTTACTTTTCCCACACCCTGTCAAGCCACAGGCTGTAAAACTGCTTTAGTAATGTATAACCTCAGTGAGAGCTCACAGGTGGAATGAGTGACATCACGGTGAATTTTCAAGAGAATGTTCGTGCAATTTGTGCAAGGTATTGCCCTCCTTGAATTTCATATCGATAAGCAAATTGATGTATTATGAAGGCAACTCGTTCATTTTGAAAGGAACTGTATCTTTAGTGTCACTGAGATTTCGAGAGGGGAGAAAGCCAGTGGTGAGCTGGGGCGGAACACCCCTGCCCCCTAGTGGTTACTCACGCCGAAACATCGCGGCTCTTTCAACGCACAGAAAACAACAGCAATTGAGTTAGTGGCGGAGTCAAATCCAGCAAATGTCCTGAACCTGGGAAACGTCCCTCTGTGAACGCGGAAGATCTAAAAGAGTACTGACAAGGGAGACTGTTGAGGGTAAGCACAGACAGCCCTCAGGTCTCTACCACGAAGTGGCCCCTGTAGAAGAAAGCAGGAAGAGCAACAAAAAAGCAAGAGGTGCCAGCCGGGCGGGATCCCGCGGCAGTGGTCACTGCAACAGCACCATGGGAGGAGAGACAAAGCAGAATCAGCAGCAAGGTCCGCAGGGACACTGATGACAGTCACATGGGCTCAGGATCACTGGTCAGCAACAGCCCAGGAGACAGTGGTCTCGGGATGGTGCAGTGCTTGATTAGGGGTGAACTAGTCAGGGCTCTCAGGGGACAACTATAGTAGTCAACATTCACAGAGGACATACTTGGTCCAGGCAGAGTGTACCTGTATTATCTGCTGATAGCCCCATGGGGACAGACATTGCTTTCAACCCTGTTACACAGGTGATGAAATTGAGGCCGACGAACTGGCCCAAAGTCGCAGAGCTCATGAAATTTAGAGCCAACCCTCAAACACAAACCAAGGTGTCTGACCCTAGCTGCAGAGCTCTTAACTACAGTCATGCATTGCTTAATGACGGGGGTGTCTTCTGATAAGTGTGTTGTTTGGCGATTTTGTCATCGTGCAAACATCACAGAGTACTTACAGGCACCTAGATGGCATAGCCTACTACATGCCTAGGCTGTATGGTATCTATTGTGCCTGGGCTGTAAACCTGTACAGCTGTTACTGCACAGCATACTGTGGGCAGCTGTAATACAGTGGTAAATATTTGTGTATCTAAACGTATCTAACCCTAGAAAACGTATTATCTTATTGGACTCCTTCTGTAATTGCAGTCCTTCATTGCCCGAAATGTTGTTATGCGGTGTCTTTCTATGCCCCTCAGGAAGGAGGGAACATGGGGTTCAACCCCTCTAACTCTACTCCATATTGAGGGATGGTTGTCATCAGGACTTTAAGGCGGGTAAGCTCAGTTCTGAATCTGTCATCCGCTTGCGTAAGGATAGTTAGCCCTTTGGAAACTAGTTTTCCCTAACTGGAAAGTAGGAATAAAATGGTGACTGTCTCACGAGTTGCCGTGAAGATTCACTGAGATAATGTAAAGTTTCTGGTACATGGCGCATGAGGTAGATTGCTTGCGAAGATGGTTTCCAACAATTCTCATCGTTGTAAGTACCAGTACACCTCTCCACAAGCAGCGGAATCTGGGCTGGGTTTATGACTTGCTTTGACCCATAGAATGTGGCAGACGTGTCATTATTCAGTTCCAAGCCTAGGCTGAAAGAGCTTCCGTTTCTGCTCTCTTGGATGCGTTCACCTCTGTGGGAGGCAGCCCAGCCTAGACCCTTGTATGACGAGAGCCCGCATGGAGACAGAGCCCTGAGGGGGCTGGTGCCAGCTGAGCCCCCATCTGACTGCAGCCACATGCATGAGCCTCGGCGGGACCACACGAACTCACCTGCCAACCCCCCAGAACCACAAGATATAATAAATTATTGTTATTACACCACTAGGTTTTAGATAGTTTGTTATGCAGCAAATATCATAGTAAGGTCTCAATAAATGGCATCTGCTAGTATTACTATTATAGTTGGTGCTGGAGAGGGATTCAGACAGATAGCTGGTTGGATATTTCCTTGGCCGCTGATTTTTTTTCCACTTTCACTGGACTAGGCTGGGAGAAACAGGAGTTACATGTGCAAATGAACATTGCTTATTACGAATATGTCTGATCTCTTATTAAAACGGAATATTGCTGGGTGTCTACTCAGAAGGACTTTATTACACTTCGAATTGCTATCTACATTTGAAATAACATGGAAGCCTATTTCTTCAAACTTATTTTTCACTAAATCAGTTATGGTGGCTCCTCCAAGCCTTTGTGTGAGGCATGGACAGAGACTTATCCTTTTGATCTGGCATCTCAAAGCCTGAGGATGACACTTGCTCTACCCTTCATCTCCTTACGTCCTCCTCCCTAAATTATCTTTCTCCATCCATACATATCCTTTCCCTTCTCTCCTTGCCTTTCTATCTTTTTTCCTTATTGTGGTGATTAAATAAGATCTTCCCTACTGAAATATAAGCTCCAAGAAGGAGGAGATTTTCATCTGTTTTGTTCTCTACAAATATTTTTTCTTAGAGCTGTGCCTGGCACATAGAAGGTGTGTAGTGAATGCACATTGAATGAATCAAATAATGCATGTAAAGTACTTAGCATCTGGCGTAGAGTAGATGATGTTCAATAAATAGAACCTATGAAAATTCAGTACTGTAATAAATGAAATTATTCATTTTTTTTCAGAGACTGGGTCTTTTTCTGTCACCCAGGCTGGAGTGCAGTGGTACAATCACAGCTCACTGCAGCCTGGAGCTCTTGGGCTCAAGCAACCCTCCTGCCTCAGCCTCTTTTGTAGGGGTCTCACTGTATTGCCCAGGCTGGTCTGGAATTCCTGGCCTCACGTGATCCTCCCACCTTGGCTTCCTAAAGTGCTGGGATTACAGGTGTGAGCCACCATTCCCTGCTTATTTTAAAACATTTGATTTTTACTTTTAGTCTTTCTCCCTTTTCTTTCCACTGTTTGTCCCTTTCCTCTTTTCTTTCTTCCTCAGGCATTGCATATTCTCTTTTACCCTTACTGCGGTCAGCCATGGACCCTCAGAGAAGATAAGGCTTTGGAACTTTATCTTGGATGAAATATAACTATTTGTGATTCATAGCTGACTGAGGACTGCACATCAAATTCTGTGCCTAGGTGAGCCCAATTCTGGTACTACTGAATATTTTAACAAGGGGTCTAGATTATTGAAAATGGCAAACGTTATTAAGTTATAGCCTAACAAATCTCTGACTGTATGTCTGTGAGTGTGTGGGTATTTCTAGTGCCTGTTGGTGAGTAACCATGCTACTCTTGGCAGGAGAAATGTGAGCAGAACCACGTAGGAGTGATTTAGCCAATTTGCTCTTCTCCTTTTCCTACATAAGGAAAAGGAAATGTACTACCAGTAAGCATGTCAGTTCTTTCTCAGGCTGGTACCATTACAGAGTCCCTGCTGAAATGCAAGCTGGGCTGGCAGAAACTAGAATCCTATATCCTCTCATAAGATTTGTTTGTCAAGGTAAATCTTGTACATTTTAAAAGCATGACTTCCCAGGGCTAGACAGGAAAATAAGCTTTGAACCTCTCACCGGAACCAATTGTACAGATGTCTCCATTTCCTTGGATAGTCACTCATGTAGGAAGGTCACTGTCCACTTTCCTGCTAGTCTTTCATATTCAGATCAGGAGTATGAATCTGCAGGTCAGTGGCTGGGTAGCTTGCGCCAAGTACAAAATGGTATTAATGCAGATCTTGGCACAGCCTTGTTTATGCTTAGATTAGGCTCACGTGTAGTTCAGACATCTTAGCCCTGCTAATGGTTAACAGAGTCCCGCATATATATTCCTCTGTCCCATAAGACCAGTGTTTCAAAAACTGAAAGTTGGGGGGAAAGGGAATCGAGCCTCCCTGTCATTGTTTCTCAAAATTGCTTTTAGCTGCTCTATTCTCGTTCCTCCCTTCAAGCATCTGGTCATCTTATAGGCAATAATTTACCAGGCCTCTTTACTAGTTAACCAAAGTAGTAAATCTAGTAAACCAACCTAGATTCAGGGAAGGGAGATTTTGAGATATCTAGACCATCAGTTCTTAAACCTGCTCCCTTAATTGGGTCAAAAGACCTTAAGATACGCCTACCCCATGCATTCCACTTCTGTTGGGAAAAAAATGTGGTGATAACAAAAAATGAGAAAGGAACAAAATAACAACCCAAAATGACAAGACCATAGCATTTATGCATGAACAAAATGATAAAAAATAGAAAAACAGCCAGTTGCAGTGGCTCACACCTGTAATCCTAGCACTCTGGGAGGCGGAGGTGGGAGGATTGCTTGAGGCTAGGAGTTTGAGACCGCTCTGAGCAAGAGCAAGACCCCATCTCTGCAGAAAATAGAAAAATTAGTCAGGCATGGTAGTGCGTGCCTGTGGTCCCAACTACTTGGGAGGCTGAGGCAGGAGAATAGTTTGAGCCTGTGAGATTGAGGTTGCAGTGAGCTGTGATGATGCCAGTGTACTCTAACTAGCTTGGGTGACAGAGCAAGACCCTGTCTCAAAAAAAAAAAAAAAAAAAAAAAAAAAAAAAAAAAAAAAAAAAAAAAAAAAAAAAAAAAAAAAAAAAAAAAAAAAAAAAGAAAAGAAAAGAAAAGAAAGAAATAAAAAGAAAAAAACCCAACATTATTCAACACATGAAATAACACATACAAGAAGGGCTGTAATGGAAACTCAAAACACTATGAAGTACTAAAAAAAAAATCCTTGAAAATCGTGGAAACTCCAGCAATCTATGCTCTCACATATGCAGCAAGAAATTTGCATCACTGCTAACTTTCTGTAGAAGCCAAAGTTTTCAATAATTGGCAGTACTGCACTTTTTTTTAGTGAATATAAAATTTTAATTACCTTTAATAATTAACGAAGGAAGCTATTAAGTACTTAGTCACATGTAAAAACGAAAGCCCCAAGTCTTGCATGGCATTTGCTCTGAGAATTAAAGAAAGAACTTGCATTTTTTTTCTTTTTTCCGAGACAGACTCTCACTCTGTTTCCCTGGGTAGAGTGCAGTGGCGTCATCCTAGCTCACTGCAGCCGCAGACTCTTGGCCTCAAGTGATGCTCCTGCCTCAGCCACCCAGGTAACTGGGATTACAGGCACTTGCCACGACATCGGCTAATTTTTCTGTTTTTAGTAGTGACGGGGTCTCACTGTTGCTCAGGCTGGTCTCGAACTCCTGAGCTCAAACAATCCTCCTGCCTTGGCTTCCCAGAGTGCTAGGATTACAGGCGTGAGCCACCTTGCTGAGCCAAACTTGCATTTTTAAATCTCTTCACTGTTCATCTCGAAGACTCCAGTATTCCGCAAGTATGCTTGGAAACACTCTGGCCTAAATTACTGTGACAGCCTTGTTTCTGAGCTTGCCCTCCTCTTCTGTTCTTGAACCTGTAACTTTCCTCCAAGTCTTTGAGTAACAATCTGATTTGTACATTAAAATTATCGCTCTACTGGCAAAGTATAATAATCTGGTAAAACCTTTCTGGAGGAGTATTTGGCCACAGATTCAAAGTCTTAAAAACATGAATCCTCATTGGCCTGGCAATTCCAGTCCTAAAGAAAAATTATGATAGCATAAAGATGTATGTCCAAAGATGTTTATTATGGTGTATTTTTTTATATTAGAAAATACAGAAAGAACCCTAAAGGCAATAGGGAATTGGTTAGATGGTATTTTCACCTAATAGGATCCTATATTTTCATTATAAAGATAACAAGGAGACTTATTGTTGTACAAAAATTGTTCAAAAGACATTTTGTTTTTGAAACAGGGTCTCCCTCTGCCACCCAGGCTGGAGTACAGTGGTGGGATCATAGCTCACTTTACCCTTGAACTCCTGGGCTCAAGAGATCTTCCTGCCTTAGCCTCCTGAGTAGCTGGGACTACAGGTGCATGCCACCATGTTCAACTAATTAAAAAAAAAGTTTGTGTAGAAGTCAGGCCTCACTGTATTGCCCAGGCTGGTCTGGAACTCCTGGCCTCAAGCGATCCTCCAGCCTCAGCCTTCCAAAGTGCCGGGACTACCAGAGTGAGCCACTGCACCTGGCCTACAAAACAAATTTTTAAAATTAGGGCATATAATACTATGCATAATATAAGCCTTTATATATAACAGTGTATGCCCATTCATAGAAAATGGCTAGAAGTATATATAACACAACATTGACAGTAATTATTTTTTGTACTATTAAGGATTTTTCCTGAAATGTCTACAATAAACACACATTACTTCTGTGAAAAGAAAAAAGTATTTACATATACTTGAAACAAAAAAACATCACTTTGGCAGCAGTCAGAAGAACATGAGTGAGGAAGGTTGGATGAGAGAGTGTCATAGTGGTTCAGGCAAAAGGCAATGCAAGTGAGAACCAAGGTCGCAGTGTAGACGGAGAAGGAAAAGCTGACTGAAGACAGCTCAGCAGCCCTGTGAGAACTACGGACACACACTGCACCTTCAAGTCAATGATAAAATTGGTTTTCTAAAAGAGCCAATGTGATTTGTCCATATCTTTATAGTACCTTCAAATATGCCTTTAAAGGAACTCAAAGCCAACTCTGATGATAGGGTTTTGGATTTCCGGCTTGTTTAGCTGAGTCAAGGGAGGTTCAGTCGATCAAGAAAGAGAGTATCAGAGGAAGACTGGATGTGGGAGAAGACAACGAGTTCAGTTTTGGACACACGCAGTGTGGGGGGCTCGGGGGACATGTACTAAGCTGCGGTGCGTGTGCCTGGAGCTTGGTGTCAGGTCAGTAGACACAGAATAGGGAATCATCAGTGAATGTGTGGTTGTTAAAGCTAGGCTGGGTGATAAGGTCATCAGGAGACAAGAGCCCAGCAGGGCTGCAGGGGACAGTGAGAGGGGAGGAGGCCACCGAGAAGATTGGAGAGGAGTGGTGGGCCAGCCAGCCCCCAGAGGGCTAGTCTGGGCACAAAGCATGGCAAGAACGAGCAGCTGGACATGTTCAAGGTTGCTTCCATTTCAGCTTGCTCTGAACTGCCCGTCAGCAGCGCAACAGGCGCAGGACGGGAGAGCAATGAGAGTGAGTGAGCAGGCTCCGGAGGGTCTCACGGAGCTGTGACCGAAGCTCAGGGGTCAGTGCAGCCCCTCTCAAGGCTGGTCTTCGGTTCGCTGCCTTTCAGGCTGTGGAAGCCCTCAAGAGTCTAAGTCCCGCTGCTCACGGCGATTCCTTGCTGCGCCGCAGGCACATGCTTGCGTGTTTTCTTCCTGCCTGCACCAGGCTTGACCGTGGAGTACCAAAAATGGCCAGAGAGGTTCAGACTTCCTTCAGGAAGAAGGAAGTCAAGGGAGGAGAGAATATCAGGGAAGAAATTGTCGACAATAGCAGATGTCAAGAGGTCAAGTAAAATAATACTGAAAAGTTTCCATGACATTCCCACCACCCTCTGTCTAGCCCACTGCTAGGGACTGAATCCGCCCCCATTCACATGTTAAAGCCACAGTCCGCTATGTGACTCTCTGGAGACAGGGTCTTTAGGAAGCAATTAAGGTAGAACAAGGTATTCAAGATAGGGCCCTTGTCCCACAGGTCTCTGGCCTTACATGAAGAGAAAGATCTCTCGCTCTCTTTCTCCATATGTGAAGACACTGGCCTTCTATAAGCCAGGAAGAGGACGCTCACCAGAACCCAACCATGCTCGCACCCTCATCTCAGACTTTCAGCCTCTAGAATTGTGACGAAATAAATTTCTGTCATTTAGGCCATTCAGTCTATGGTATTTTTTGTGGCAGCCCAAGCTAAGACACCCAGGACGCCAGACTCCGTCCTTCCTGGTGATTTGCTCTTAGTGGCCCAGTTGTCGCTTCTAACAACTCTGCCTCCCGGACCCTGGGAACTCCCCACCCATCATGCAGGTTGTGCCTCCCCCTGCGGGCTGAGTCGGCATCTCCCCACAGGGCTCTTGCGTCTCCTGCACCTCAAGGGATGGGCTGGGTTCCACTTTCATTGTTCCCAAACCTTCCCAACAGGCACGAGGACTGTTGGATGTTGGTCTTCCCAGAGCATATCGTGGACTCCTGGGGTGACTTGGGTCCATCAGGGTCATCTCTGACCCATGGAATCCTCAGTTATCCTTATGTAGCTGAATAAAAGAAACACATTAAAGCGGGGCGTGTGGGTCTGTGGCACAGAATTGCAATGACTAAGTTTTACAAAGCAAGGCGAATGTCAGAGTACACAATGCTTAGATTCTTCCGGGAGGGAGAGGCAGCTCCATTCTTGTAGTCTGTCGGGCCAGAATCATTTGAGGCCCCAAACCAAACCAATACAAAAATCCAAATCCTTTTACATCTGGCATTGTTTTTTGTTTGGTTTTCCATCTGTCCTGCTCTGAAGCAGGAGGGGGAAGAGAGGACAGAGGGAAACAGTGAGCTCTTTGGAGGAACAGTGCCAGATATGAAATCTATAAACAAAATAGATTGCACTGGAAAGGCTGAGTCAGAGGTGGAGGAAGCGGCAGCAGCAGTGAGTGTCATGCTGGAAGACACGTGAAAGTGCTGACGGAATGTTCCTGGGGTATTTGGGATTGTCCCCGTGGTGGATGCCTTTAAATCCGATCAGCACAATTCGGTTCCTGAACAGCTCTGCTGAGCACCTTTCATTGTTCCCTTGTGTCGCATCCTATATTCATTCCTACAATGCAAGCTGGTGACCCACGGTGAGATTTTCCTTTTCTCTGTGATAACGATCCTGTCACTCCGGTTTTGGTTTTGGTTTCCGCAGAGCGTGAAGCGTTATGCTGAGTGATCCGAGACAGAGCTGGAGGGAAATAAGGATTTCACTGGAGGGTCCATTAGTCTTCCTGCAGAATGCCCCAGACAGCACTTAACCGGGAGTTATCTGGGTGCCCTGCCTTCGCGGGGTCAGCTTGCCACGGAGGTTGCAAACCAGCAGTCCCCAGGTCAGATGTATTTTATTTGGCCTACCCAGGGTTTGAAAGTAGTCGCCCGTATTTCAATATAGGGATATTTCTTGCTTCTCTTTAAAACCTGGAAGCCCGCATCCCCTCCTGGAAACAATCCGCTAATGCCGAATGGGTGGGCCACTGCCCCTTAGTGAAGACGTGAGCTCTCCAGACCAGAACGCCGCAGTCCCCACTGCTGCACACGTTGATGTTGGCCACCACAGGCACTTGAGTTTGTGTCTCCTAGTCTGTAGGAAAGAGAGAAACTAGTGTTTATTGAGTGCCTTCTATGCATGAAGCACTGTACCTTGTGATCTGCACGTATTATCTCATTGGATTTTCCTAAAAACCCAGTAGGATTTAAGCTCCATGACTACAGGGACCATGCCTACTTCTTTTGCCACTGTGAAGTACCCAAGACTTGGCATAGTCACAGGTCCAGGGTGGGAGCTCAAAAGTATTTGTCGAATGAATGCATAAACAAATGAATAAGGAATTTTTATCGCATTTTTGTGGATGAGAAAACCAAGGCTCAGAGCAGCTGAGTAACCTGTTCAGAATCGTACTGCCAGTAGGGGTTACAGCGGGATTCAAATATGGGACTGTGCGACTCCAGACGTCCAGTGTGGAGGAGAAGAGAAAAGACCACAGGTCATTTCAAGGCTGAGTACACAAAAGGCACTTTGTAAGTCCTTGCTGAATTGACAAAAATGTTCAAACATATTTTCACAAGTACAAGCATCCAGAAGATTGCATGTTTTTAGTTTATGAAATTTGTCTAAAATCTACTGGTGTCCAGATGCCTTGAGCTTTGGAATTACAGAGTATTGGGGCTCTGCAGTACAGGGTAATGTTGACATATAACAAGGAAAGCAGAATGTTTCTGTCTGCAGTTGACTTGTATTCCATAAATGTGGTGAAATTCCAAAGTTAATTCTCTTCGTATATCTAAGGAACTCTCTCCAGGGCTTATTTCTCTCTCTCTCTCTCTTTTGTAGAGACAGAGTCTCACTCTATTGCCTAGGCTGAAGTGCAGCGCCCCAGTCATAGCTCACTGTAACTTCAAACTCCTGGGCTCAAGTGATCCTTCTAAGTCAGCTTGCTGAGTAGCTAAAACTGACGGGCACACATCACCACTCCTGGCTGATCTTTAAAAGTTTTTTTGTAGGAATGGTGTCTCACTCTGTTGCCCAGGCTGGTCTTGAACTCCTGGCCTCAAGGGATCCTCCCGCCTTGGCCATTCAATGCGCTGGGATTACAGGCATTAGCCACTGCACTGGGCCATCAGGCCTTATTTTCTTAAACTTCCTGCATATGGTGCTTAGCTAGCACCATAGCACACAGAGTTGTGCCCACAATGACTGTAATTCAATGCTTCCTTTTGAGGCTTATCATGGGGACCTGGGGCTGGCGGGGAAAGCATGCCCCTGGAAACAACGCCCCTTGCAAAGAGAAGGGATTGGCCTGGCTGAGGGCAATGGGGAGGAGGAGAAGAGTTTACCCTTGTGGCTTCATTTCCATTTCTGTGCTGATGATTCCCAAATTGATATATAATGTTGATGTCTCTCACACAAGTCTCATAATTCCAAAAACTGCCAGATGTTTCTTACAGGCCTCTGTGACTCTAAACCCAATCTAACATATCACAATCTAACAAAACTGAACATATCACACATTTTGCCCCTGAACCAGTCTTTCCTTCAGTGACTGTTTATTCTTTCACTTACCAAGCTCTAAACTTTGGAGTTTTCTGCTATTCTTTTCTATTTATAATCCATATATGCAAGCACTTTTCCATAAAATGTCTCATTATCTACCTTTTCTCCCTCATTCCCACTCAAGTGAAGCCTCTGTCACTCAAACTTCGATTGCTAAAGTAGCTTGCTAGCTGGGCTGTCTACTGCGAGGCTCTCTTTCCTTTAAGATCACTGCACAGCACTGTCAAATTTATCTTACTAATGTCTTGTTTCCAAGTCCCTTTCCACGTTCCAAATCTGTATTATCTTCTAATGGCTCACAGTAGCTTTTCCCAAAGTGTGTTATGTGAAACTCTAGTTTCATAGGAGATTAAAAGGTGTTAAGTAAAAAGCAGGTTCTGTGATCAAATGCCAGAATTGACAAAGTTATAAACCATGTCTTCCCTGAAGGATGATTCATGGCTTTGAATTAATATGCCTTAGCATGCAGTGTTTTCCAAGACTTGTATTTTCGCAGAGCCTTTTTTGGTGGAGTATTTCATTGACCTAGGTCTTCATGAACCACATTTTGTGTCTTATTCCATTTTGTGTTGCTGCAACAGAATACCACAGACTGGGTAATTTATTATATAAACAGTAGAAGTGTATTTGGCTCATGGTTCTGGAGGCTGAAAAGTCCAAGAGCACGGCACTGGCACCTCGTGAGGGCCTTCATGATGCACCATCCCATGGCAGAAGGTGGAAGGGTAAGTGAACACGCAAGACTGAGAGAGAAAATAGGGCTGAACTCATTCTTTTTATCAGGAACCCAGTCCAGTGATAACAGCATTAATCCATTCATGAGAGAGAAGCCCTCACGACCTAATCACTTCTTCAAGGTCCCACCTCTTAATCGGGTCACAATGGCAATCAAATTTCAGCATGAGTTTTGGAGGGGACATTCAAATCTTAGCATTTTAGAAATTCTAGTCCACAGATTCAATTCCATACTCCCTGTGATGATTAATTTTATGTGTCCACTTGACTGGGCTATGGGATGCCCAGATATTTGGTCAAACATTATTCTGAGTGTTTCTTAGATGAGGGAGGGTGAGGTTGTTTTTTAGTTCATAACAACATTTAAATTGGTAGACTGAGTAAAGCATACTGCTCTCCCAATGTGGATGGGCTTCTTCCAACCACAAAGGCTAAGAGAAACTTAACCTGCCTGCCTGACTTTGAGCTGGGACATCGACTTTTCCCCCCCTCTTTCCATTGGTTGTCCTGGGTCTCTAGCTTGCCAACTCACCTTGCAGATCTTGGAAATTGTCAGCTCCACAATCACATGAGCCAATTCGTGTGTGTGTATGTATCTCCATCCTATTGGTTCTGTTTCTCTGGAGAACCCTGGCTAATACACTCTCTGTCTTCTTCTTCAAGGCTGTGTAGGATAAGACTCTTATTCCACCTATCTGAGTTTATCTCCTTCCCTGTCCCAGCACATACCTTCTGCTCCAGGTAAGATGGTCTTCTCATTATCTCTAAACACCCTTTGCAGAATTCACCTCCAGCCTTTTCCCGAGTTGTTTCTTTTGTCTGGCATATGGCCCTCCCTTTTGCTATATGTTTACATTTTGCCCATCTCTCTCTCTCTTTCTCCCTCTCTTTACCTCCTTTCTTTTTTTTTTTTTTTCGAGACAGAGTCTCACTCTCTTGCCTGGGGTGAGTGCCGTGGCGTCAGTTTAGCTCACAGCAACCTCAAACTCCTGGGCTTGAGCAATCCTACTGTCTCAGCCTCCCGAGTAGCTGGGACTACAGGCATGCACCACCATGCCCGGCTAATTTTTTCTATATATGTATTTTCAGTTGTCCATATCATTTCTTTCTACTTTTTAGTAGAGACGGGGTCTTGCTCTTGCTCAGGCTGGTGTCGAACTCCTGAGCTCAGAACGATCCGCCCGCCTCGGCCTCCCAGAGTGCTAGGATTACAGGCGTGAGCCACAACGCCCGGCCTCTTTCCCTCCTTTCTAACATTTTTTTTTCATTAGAAAGTAAACTGCCAGGCTGGGCACGGTGGCTCATGTCTGTAATCCTAGCACTCTGGGAGGCTGAGGCAGGAGGATTGCTTGAGTTCAGGAGTTCAAGACCAGTCTGAGCAAGATTGAGACCCTGTCTCTACTAAAAAAAATAGAAAAATTAGCCAAGCATGGCCATGCGTGCCTGTATTCCCAGCTACTTGGGAGGCTGAAGCAGGAGGGTCACTTGAGCCCAGCAGTTTGAGCTTGCAGTGAGCTATGATGACACCACTGTACTCTAGCTGGGGTGACAGAGCAAGACTGTGTCTCAAAAAAAAAAAAAGTGAGTTTCTTTCTTAGTCTTCTAATTCCCCAGTGCTTTTCCTAGAAATATCTAGAGTTACTCCCCCCACCCTCCTCATTTCGAGGCCAAAGTGAAGTCCCATGGCTATAAATTAGAGTCACTTCCGAGCACTTAAAAATCCTAAAGGCCAAGCTGCATCCCAGACCATTTAAAATCAGAATCTCTGGGGACGGTCCCTTGGCACTGATATTTTGTAACGTACTCCAGTGCACACCCAGGGTTTAGAAGCTGTGTGAAGTCTTCCTGACTCCTGAACTGCACCCCCAGAGTGTCTGAATCAGGATGTCTGAGGGGGCCTAAGAATGTGCATTTTAACAAATTCTCAGGTGATGCTAACATGAGTGGTCTGGGGACCCCACTTTGAGAACTACCATCCAAGAGGCCCCAGGGTGAAGAAAGAGAGCACAGGTGAGCCTGATATGGCCCCTGTGACTGAGGAAAACCTAATAGAATGGACACAAAAGTCAGGACCAGTGGAAAACATTACTTTACATGGACATTACCAATTAGTGGCCTAAGCTCCAAATCCAGTCTATAGATGTATTTTGTAGAATCACACAATGTTTTCCATTTAAAAAGTTAGTTAGTATTTAAAAATCAAAGATTTATACATACACACGCATTCACTCACACATATAAATCTTTTGATTTTTCAAGAAAAATAGGTTGGCAGCAAGGAGCCCAATCTCTTACATGGCAACATTCAACATTAACCAAGTAGTAGCTGTCCTGCCATCCCAAATTAGCTCCGCCCCCAGCCAGCCTTCCAAATGAAGGAAGGGAGCCATGTGAGAGAGCCTAGGCAACACCAGCAGGAAAACTACCCAGAAAACCCATAAAATAGTGAAAAGTATTAATAATATACTATTGTTGAGTTAAGCCATTAAGTTGCTGGGTAGCTTGTTATGCAGCAATAGTTGACAATACAACAGTTGACAGAGTACCCACAGGCCTGCTTTGCAATTATGCTACCTCTATAGGCAGGCAAAATTCCAGCCTGGGCCTTACCCTGAAGGACACTCG
The DNA here is from genome assembly GCA_004363605.1 of Indri indri. NCBI lineage: Eukaryota > Metazoa > Chordata > Mammalia > Primates > Indriidae > Indri > Indri indri. The sequence goes on along the minus strand of RJWJ010008105.1, from coordinate 23,699 downwards.
ACAGGTTGCACAGCCTTTTCCATACTCATCATCCCAACAACCTTGCAAGGTCAAGCTGGTATTGAATTTCCATTTCACAGATGAGGAATCTGGGGACCAGAGAGCCAAGGGACATCCCTAGAGCCACACAGTAACAAAGCAGGATGAGAGCCCATTACTTTTCACTCTTAGCTCAGGGCTTTTCCTCCTTTCACTGAGGCAGTTGACTGTTAGTCTCCCCACCAGGGGTGGGCAACCTGTGGCCTCGAGGCCACATGTGGCCCTCCAGATCCCTAAGGGTGGCCCCTCAACTGAATCCAAGCTTCACAGAACAAATCCCTTTACTGAAAGGATTTGTTCGTGAAGCTTGGATTCAGTCAAAAGGCCACACTCAAGGATCCAGAAGGCCACAGGTGGCCCCAAGTCTGCGGGCTCCCCACCCCTGTGCCCAGGACATTAGACCTGGCAGCCACCAAAGCCACATTCTGTGAGTTAATGGAGTATGATGTTTTCAAGAAGAGGAAAGCTCTTTCCTGTCTTTATTTATGAGACTATTGTCTGTAAAGTGCCTAATATAGTGACTACTACAAATAGGAGCTTTAACAAGAGGTAGTTACTCATATAATGTTATTATCTGCTGTTTCCATGGCCCCCCTCCCTGTTTCTCTCCTCCTTCCCTACCCCCACACCCCTGGCTGGATCATTCTGTGTCATATCTAAGGTTGGATGCACTCTCTCTATATCCATTACAACACACATCACACCATGTTATATTTTTCATGTGTCTCTCTACTCCCACAGACCTGGAGTGCTTTAGTGTTAGGGATCATGAATTTCTTGCTTATTTCCAATCTCTCCAGCACAGGACCTGACTGAATAACCGCTAATTGAATGCAATTGAAATTGAATTGTGCAGTTGCCAGATACAGTCAATCGCATTCTTGTTAAAAATTTTTTCTTTAACTTTTTATTTCAAAATAATTGTAGATTCACAGGAAGTTGCAAAAACAAAATAAAATAAAACACATACACATTCTGGTTTGACCCCTATGGCAATCATCCTGTGAAGCAAATATTATTATTATTTTGTTTTGTTTTGTTTTCGAGACAGAGTCTCGCTCTGTTGCCCTGGCTAGAGTGCAGTGGCATCATCATGGCTCATTGTAATCTCACACTCCTGGGCTCAGCTGATTCTCCTGCCTCATCCTCCCGATTAGCTGGGACTACAGGCGTGCACCACCATACCTGGCTAATCTTTCTATTCTTTGTAGAGATGCGGTCTTGCTCTTGCTCAGGCTGGTCTTGAACTTCTGGCCTCAAGCAATCCTTCTGCATCAGACTCCCAAAGTGCTGGGATTACAGGTGTGAGCCACTGTGCCGAGAGCAAATATTATTATTAATATCATTATACCTATATTAAAAATGAGGAAACAGAAGCTCAGGGCCCTGAGAATTTCTTTCAAATTGGTGATGCTGAAGTGATGTCTGCCAGGTTGCGTATCAATCAGCTGATTGTTGCTCTTTGCTTTTCTTTGCAAATTTCTGCCATGTTTTCTCCTTGTTGGCAGGAACTTAAGTCTTATATTGATCTCTGTCCCCAGCATGAGGCACTGCAGGGGGTAGACACTCAGTAATTGTTGATTTGAATTTAGTTTCCACTTATATACATTAGAAGTGACGTCTAGTTCCACTCTAGGGAAATGTTTGAAGGTGCCATTTAAAAGTCGCTTATGAGTAAGTCTACTTTCACTCCATCTTAACGTTAACTGAATGTACTCTCATTCTTCTATTGCAGACCAGAAGATCAGATGATGGGGGGGAGAGGGAGGGCAGGAGAGAGGGAGGGAAAGAGGGAGGAAGGGAGGGAAAAGGAGAGAGAGAGTGTGTGTATGTGTGTGAGAGAGAGAGAGAGAGAAAGAGAGAGAGAGAGAGAGAGAGAGAGACAGATGTCTTTCAGAAAAGAAAGACATGGGAAATTGCTAGGTAACCCGACCCTGTCTGGGAGAGAATTCCTTCTTTGTGCTAACACCAGGGAGACGCAGGGCTGTTACATGAGCAGCACTTATGCTCTTTGTGTATCAGGTGAGGCAGAAAGGAGAGGACTAAGGTTGAAGGCAAGGAGGAATTAGAAGGGGCCAAGTGATTGAAATCAACAAAGGGAACAGGGCCAAGAAACATGAGAAATGGAGAGGAAGGGAAGGCCGAGAGGGTGTAATATCATAGCATTTGAAAGAGAGCAGGGAATGCAAAGTGACCTGCTGTGAAGGAGCCCTAAGATACCATCTGAATTCTTTTCCCTGTGGGACACTTTCTCCTGAAAAGGACTGTCATCATCTGATCCCAAACATGGCTACAGTATTTTTATTGGTGTTGTTGCTTTTAATGAGTTACATGGCTTTATACCAGGGAGTCTGATGGCTTTATTATTGTTTGCATTCCTCCTTTCTAAGAGTAATAAAAAGCATTTTAAAAAGCATACTATAATTTTATTTTAAGGATCTAAATAATCTGTGATAATACCCCAGTATGTTGTAAAATTAAAATATGCTAAATCACCTTGTCAAGAAGCTAGGGTATTTTTTATTTTTCCCTTCCATCATGATTGCTAATTTTGATAAGGAATTACCCACATGCAAGAAACATCTCCTGGTATAGTGGGTTCCGTACATATCATGTTTTGAGCTAATATGATTTTCTGGTCTAGAGCTATTTGTGTCTGAATAAAAATGACAGCTACAGTAACAAATTGTCATATTCTCCTTGCAGCGAATTCCCTTTGCTCATGAGTCTATTATTATTGAAGAAGCATTTAGCTGTAGGTAAATGACCCTTGCCTTTTGTCTTTAATTGAAACTCAGCCTGCCACAGTTAATATGTTTCGTGAGTCAGTAAAGCTTGGCAGAAAAACCTAATGTGCTGTAAAAGCAAAAGAAAAAACTTAATTGGTTTCAGCATACATTTCCTATGCAAACAATTCCTTGCTTTTATGCAGAAAGAGCTCTCTTGACATTCTCTTTTGCATAATCTTCTGCACTTTCCTGCCGGTATTTGTTCAGCTGCATATAGATCTGTTTTGAGAAGAAGAAACCTTTGGTCTATTTGGAAAGGAGTGTGAATTCTATAATCACTCTCTGTGCATGGAAGTTGGGCTTGATCTGTGTACTAGGAAAGGAGGTGCGAGAGAACTTCACTGAAAGGGCTTGTACCACATTGAGTTGCTTTAATATTTCCATTATCACGTTGGTCCAGCACAGGAATCTTAATGACTTGAGATTTTCTTCCACTTTGTAAATTCGGGTTGTATCAGTTAGCTATTGCCGTATAACAAATCATCCCACCACTTGGTGGTTTAAACAGCACTATAATACTTTTCACTGTTTTATGGGTTTTCTCGGTAGTTTTTCTGCTGGTGTTGCCTGGGCTCACTCATATGTCTCCATTTATTTGGAAGGTTTGTTGGGAGCTTGGATCATTTGGCATAACAGGAATGGCTGGGCCTCTCTCTCCATGTGGCGTTTCATTTTGGGTTTCTTCGCACCGTGGTGGTCTTGGGGTTCTGTGAACATGACGGTGAAATCTTCAAGTCCTCTGCAACTTACAGTGTCATTTCTGCCGTATCTATCAGTCACAGCATATCTCAAGGCCAACTCAGATCTGAGGAATGGGGAATCTACCTCTTGAAAGAAGGAACCCCAAAACATGGTGGCTAAGTTTTTTTGATCTACCACATGGCTAGTTATCTAGGAGAGATTAGGATATACGGGGCTGGGGAGGGGGTGCATATCTGGGTTTTGAGTCTTAGATAGTTGCCAGCCAGCCCTAGAGTGGGGTATACATGAGGGTAGCTGGGTGTGTGCATGTATGTGTACATAACTGTATTCCAAACTCAGTCCTCATCATATAGCCTCAAGCTTCATCTCTTCATCTTTAAAATGGGAATATAATAGCACCTCTCACATAAACTGAGAGAATTAAATGAGAGAGAGAATGTGTGGAAAGTGCTTTGCAGTTCCTGGCACATCGTAGGTACTCAATTTTACTTTTAAATTTCCTTGTTTTAAATTCTTAGATATTTTTATGTGTTTGTTTTATAAGTAATCCATATTCCTTGCAGAAAAATTGGAAAATATAGAAAAGCAAAAAGAGAAAAAAAGATTTCGAATTGCCCAGTCTTTTTGTGAAATCCATTTAGAATGTAGACTTTTTTCAGTGCATATGCACATATGAATAAGTGCACGTGTGTGTTAGAGACAGAGATTTGGTGTCTCTGGTGTGTATTTGTAGTTAGATATATTATAAAATTTTAAAAACCCCAGAAATGCCCATTACTTTTGATCATCTATACTTCCTCATCTGGAATTTGTTCAGGGCACAGAAACTGCAGTGTGAAGTAGTACCCAACTCATAAGCTGCCATTCAGTCTTCCATAGAACCCAGATATCAAGGTACCAACTTATACCTGCTACTAGATCTGAATTTCCCGGAGTGAATCTAGAAAACACTAGGCTCTTGAGATGCTCTGAGAAGGAAGGTTCCTTGTCAAATAAATTAGGAAAATGTTGCATATTCTCTCCCAGTCTTTGAGAATTATGGATGCTCATTAGCATATTAAAGCCTCTGATAAGTCCTGTTTTTAAAGAATCTTATTTCACTTTAACCCAATATTTTCCAAATTTAAGTGAACTCTTCCTTTAATTTTAATTTGAAAAATAAAATACAGTAAAATTAACTTTTTTTGATGATAGTTCTATAAAATTTCACACATATGTAGATAGAGTCCTGTAACCATCACCACAATAAGGATATAGGACAGTTTCATCCCACCCTAAAATTTCCTGTGTTATTTCTTTATAGTCATACCCCTATACCCATCCACCCCTGGCAACACTGACCTGTTCTCCACCACTCTAGTTTTCTTTTTTATTGAAGAATGTCACATAAATGGAAGCATACAATGTGTGGCCTTTGTGACTGGCTTCTTTTATTTAGGGAATACTGTTTTTTGTTTTTGTTTTTGTTTTGCTTTGTTTCTTTTTTAGAGACAAGATCTCCTTCTATTATCCAGGTTGGAGTGCAGTGGTTTGATCAGGGCTCACTGTAACCTCAGACTCCTGGGCTCAAGGGATCCTCCCACCTCAGCTTCCTAAGTAGCCACTGTGTCTGGCTAATTTTTAAAACAATTTTTTTTTTAGAGACAGGTTCTTGCTATGTTGCCCAGGTTGGTCTCAAACTGCTGGCCTCAAGCAATGCTCCTGCCTTGGCCTCCCAAAGTGCTGGGATTACAGGCGTGAACCATTGCACCTGGTCCCTTAGGTAATACCTTCCAGACATATCCATGTTGTCATATGTACAAACAGCTAGGTCTTTTGTGTTGCTGAGTAGTGTTCCGTGATATGGATATGCCAAAGTTTGCTTATCTGTTGAAGGATATTTGGGTTGTTTCTGGTCTTTGGTGATTATGAATAGAGCTTCTATAAACATTCATGTACAGGTTTATGTGTGAACCTAGATGTTCACTGCTCTGAGGTAAATATCCAGGAATGGGATTGTTGGGTCACATGGAAATTGTATATAAGCAAACTCTTTTTATTTGTGTAACATCTATTAAGATCCCATATAACCAGTATTTCACAGAATATACCATTAACATCCGGCAGACCTAGTCTCTTGCAGAACGCAGTTGGGAAATAAAGCTTTGGCGAGGCCTTGAATGTGGTCACTTAATGCGCTTGGAAAGTCTAATCCACCTCACATCCCCCCGCACACCCAAGGCTTGCTTAGGCCCCGCCAGGACTCTCCCCTCACTCCCGTTTGTTGAGGACCTACTGTCAGACATTCATGTCATTACTTCATTTAATTAACCCTGCACAATAATCTTTGATCTTACAGGTGAGGAAACTGAGGCCCAGAGAGGTTCGACGACATGCCTGTTTCTACAGCCGAACCCTCGTGTCTTATCTCTAAGTCCAGTGCTTTCTCTGCTGCCCTCTCTGTCTGCCTTTTTCTCTCTTTCTCTCTTTGGACATTTCTATCTGGGTCTGCTGTTGGTTGTCTTAGACCAGGGTTGGCAAATGAAAAACCCAAGTGCTGTCTCTTCCCCTTCCTGCCCTCATGGCAGACCTCACTCATGCAATTCCTTCCCCACCCTGACGTGACTTTCTCCGGACGGCTATTGGTTGATCAGAGTCAGCACTGGAGCCAATCCCCATCTGCTATTTTGTTCTTGGACTTTATATTAGTTATCTGCTGCTGTGTGACAAACCACCTCAAAACATAATAGCTTAAAAATAGTAAAAATCATTTATGATCTCTCATGGGTCAAGAATTCAGACAGCCCAGCAGAATGGCTGTCCCTGCTCCACCACACCGGGGCACCCTCATTGGAAGACTTGGAGGCTGGGGCCGAAGCCGTCTGAAGCTGTGCTCTCACCTGCCTACTGGGCGACTCTGGCTGTTGGCCGAGGGCCTAGCTGGGCTGTTGTCTGAACACCCACGTGCGTCTCCTGCACATGGCCTGGGCTTCCTCACAGTATGGTGCTTTGGTGCCACAGACAAGTGGAAGTCACAAAGCATTGTTTCCACCACATTCTATTTCCTAAAAGTGAGTCACTAACTTTGGCCCCTTTTCGAGGGGCAGTAAACTCAATTCTACCTTTTAAAGGAGGAATGTCAAATAATTTGTAGACATAGTTTAAAATCCCCAGATTTTCAGCACATATTGGACTTGGGTGTTGTCTGTGCAACATTCTTTGTGCGGGCCTCACACAACACTGCAAATAATTAGGTGTTGGAATTAGGCTGTTTTGTCGGTAGTATTGGGAGCTGACGTTGTTCAGAACTTATACCCAACATACCCCCAGTGAATATTGGCTGGTTGGAGAGAATTCTCTTGGAATCCTAACCTCTCTCTCCTTTGTTGGGTCCTAAAGACACCTTCCCTTAGCTAATGAGTGGTGTGGCTAGACTCAGAGACACGAGACCTCTGACAGAAAACACTGAGTGGAAGCTCATTTAGGGCTTATTCTTTGTGTAATTTCACAAAACAGTGTTGTGCCTTCAGTGATTTTGTCCATATTTGCATTATTCAGAGCTAATTTTTATGTGCAGTGAATTAGCAAGGACTCTTTCAGAAACTGACAGATACTCAAAAAGGGAATTTACTGGTTCCCGTAACTGAGACGTTAAAGGGGATGAATTTGTCATGATTAGATCCAGGGCCTCAAGGGATGTTCTTAGGGTACAATGTCTCTCTCTCCTGGTCTCCCTCTTTGTTTTAGCCCCACTTCCTTCTCTGTTGGCTTTATTCTCCGGCAAGCTTTCCCCAGGAGATGGTCCAGATGGACACCACCAGCTCCAAACTTATATTTGACTAGGTGACAAGCCCAGTGGACCAAGTTGCCTCTTTTTCTATAGTTCCAGGGAAGTGCCGAGGTTGATGCTAATTGGCCTGCCTTGGCCCCATGCTTGCCCCTGAGCCAGTCGCTGTGACAGGGAATCCAGGCCTGGCTCGTTGCCAATCAGTTCCTCCTGGACTCATGACTGAGGTGGGGAGAATTTGTTCCTCAAAAGGATAAGATGGGCTTTGTTACCTTCTGGCAGATGTTCCCTGTGCACGGGGACATGCCTTTCGACTCTGAGGACTCTCTCTAATCTCTGCCGTCCCATTCCTGGCTTTCCACTCCTCACTCTCGCAGTCACGTTCCTACTCAACCTGGGAGGCTCTGAGTTTGTCCCCCTGGAGGACAACTAAAGGGCAAACATATCTTTCCTTGGTATAAGGTCAAGCTCTTGACTGCTGATGCCTTGATTTACTTCCACAACTCCTGATTCCTGAGTCCTGGCCTGGTCAGAATTTGGGGGACACAGATCGCTTCGGTTTTGGTTTTAATTTTCTGCACTCTTTGCCTGTCTCTCATAGTCAGGAAATGATTACTCCTTGACCTGCGGCCTTGACTTTGGGTCTCTCGACTCAATCTCGGAGTGTACAAACTGTGAACCCCTTACTTTTCTTGGATCCTGTGTCATGGTTTGTTTATCACTCTGCCTTGTTCCCACCTATTCTGGTCCTTGCTGTCATCTATCCACGCACTTGTCCACTGAGGACTGATGCCTTAGCCTCGTATCCACATCTTGGCTTAATGGTATCTCTTGGCCCAAGCAATTTCCTAACACACATCCCCTGATCAGTATTCCAGGCCATCTCGCCTGCATGGACATGCCTCCCTCTCTCCCTCTCTCTGTTGGAGGATGAGCTGAGGTGCAAAGGGATGAGCCTTGAACTCAGAACCAGAAACCCTAGATTCAAAAACTGGCACTATGTGACTTTGCCAGGCTTTTTAATCTCTCTGAACCCCAATTTCCTAATCTTCTTCCCTAAAATGGGAAGAATAATATCTATTTCACAGGATTGCCTTAAAGGTTAAACAGGAGAAGCAGGCTTTGTGAGGTAATAATTCTAAAATGCTACTATGTGTGTGTATGTATTTAAAATGAATTTATTTTGTCCCCTTTCGAGCATCTCCCCTTTGTGCAGTTTTCCCCATTCAAGCAGCCAGGCCATTCTGTGCATATTGACTTGGAGAAGGAAATATCAGAGCAGAAAAATGGAGTAGGACTCTGCCTGGCCTTGGTTTTCAAAAGCTTAAAGCCCCCAGGGGACCAAGGAGGGCGCCTGGACACGACCTAAATGAGTGAGGACAAGGGGGTTGAGGAGCGAGAGACTCTCCCTCAGACTAGCAAAGAGTGCACTGTTCAGGGCAGAGAAGGGGGTGGGTAAGAGTGGGAAGGAGGAGGGACAGAGGGGTGTAATGAAAGCGGAGATGCAGCCAACCCAGAAAGAGGGGCCCAGTGCCCTGCTTTCTGGTAGAGCCCTGGGAGGTGGAAAGGACATGGCTGGGTTCCTGGTGTAGCCCAGAAAGGGCACTGGGCTGGAAGGGCTCATGCAGCCTGGGGGTAAGGGACATGTCAGTGGTGATCCGTGAGGACTGACGCCTATGGGCCAGAGAAGGTGATGACAATTTCAACTGACAACTGCATGGATAGACAACAGCAGGGACCAAAATCTCATGATTCTCCAAAATACTCAGCACCTAGAGGCATTCCTTGAAAGTGAGAGGAAAACTTCAAATGACCCGAGGTTACCTTTTTGCCACACTGGTCAGATAAAGGCTGAAAATGAAGTTGAGTTATAAAAATATTATATTTTGTGCACATTTATGTGGTAGATTAAGAACCATGACCAGTTCCCATAGAAAACAGTCAACCTGTGCCTGTGGGTGGGCACCACAGTGTATTTACTGAGTCTGAATCCAGACGTTGAGCTTTGGAATACAGCTAACGTCCTGCCTGATGTCTGAGGCCTGGTACTGCTGCTCCCACATCAGTGGTTCTCAAAGCGCGGTCCCTGGTTTGGTGGCATCAGCACTGCTGGGCACTTGTTAGAAATGCACATTCTCAGGCCTCATCCCAGAATGACTGAATCAGCAAGTCTTCCAGGTCTCTCTGATGTATACTTGAGCTTGAGAACTACTGTTCTACATCATTTCTGTTTTCTCTTCTTACTTACACCTCAGTTTCTAGGACTTATTCTCAGACTCCCACGCAGTCAAGTTGTTGCTTGGCCCTTGACTAGGGCCAGCTGCACATTTAAGCTTCTCCTATGAAGGCGGGAGAGCATCTGATTTCTCTCAAGAGTTTTCCTCATAACTATCCCAGTTTTGCTTCACTTCATTGAGGATCCAGTTTCTGGAAGGAAAACAAGAGTTGGGGAGAAGGTCCTTTAGAAAATGGGGAGAAGGAATTGCTGGCAAACATGATCTTAAACCCTTACGAAATCTCCAAGGAGCCGGTGAACTTCAGAGGGAATGATTTGTGGCCAGGCCAGGTCCTAGGGAAATTTATGGCCCAAACACTTCCCTGTTTCTGGGTCAGGAAGTGATAGCACACAGATGGAATTTACAATAGGAGTGTGAATGGCATCTACGTTAGCTGGTGGCCCCATCAGGGCTGCTGAGCAAAGGCCCTTTTCACTGGCTCTATTCAAATATAATGAGTGCTCCCAGGCTCTCGGAAGAACAAGAACGCAGCTTCTTACTGGCCCCATTTTCTTTTTCCTCGACTGCTTTCACTTTTCACAGAGGGCTGCCCCGTTGCGGTCCACTTGGGATTGGCGTGAGCCTTGATTTGGCAGGAGAAAGGAAGAAGTACACGGTGGCCTACAAAATTGAATTGCGCGGCCTCCCCGGCCCCTTTCCTTGAATAATAGGCCTTTGTGCTTTGAAATGCAGGGAAGCCCCAGTTTCTCAGGCTTTAAGAAAAGAAAAACCTTCCTCCAACCTCCTCTTCCGCTTTAAGATGCTTAGCAGGGAGTAATTAAGGGGCAGAACAATTATTAAATTAAATGTTTCTTTAATAATTTTAGACATTGCCTGGAGAGCTGATTTGTAAACAAATATATTTGATGTATTCCTTCAGATGGACAAAAATATTGGCTCAACTTAAAAATCCAGCTTAAAAAAAATCATATGGGACAAATTACTACATAAAAGTTTTTTTAAAAAATCCAAACCAAACAGTTTTGAGTTTGAGCCAGTGACCCACTTTCATGAAATATTTGACAGAGCAAAACTGCATTACCAAAGAGGAATTCAGCCTTTGGAGTCTGTTAAAATGGGTTTTGGATAACAGACATAATTTAAGGCATTCATCTCTGTTTTCCCTTCCCTCATTTTATCCTGCTTTTTCTGTTATTTTAAAGACACATGTTAATAGCATTACATTTTTTTTTTAATCTTGAAAGCAAATTATATTGAAAAATCATGATCATCAGTTAGGCTCCCATATGCTTCAATGGTTTAAGTATATTTCATACATCTTTGATTTTCATTTCCTCATAAAGATATGATTTCACCATTTATTTTTGAATTTTGTAGAATGTGGCAGAAGATGGAAAGCATTTTTCAATCAAGGCCTATTATTTAATGTTTTGGCTGCATTACTCTAGGCCAGGCTGTGGAACTATGAACTTCGTGTAGGAGGTTATTATTATATTTCCCCATCCCCAGCAGCCATACCCCTTCTGGTTCCAGTCCAGATTTATGTTTTCTCCTTGTCTCAGCTACGTGATCTCTGAGGCTCCACTCTCAGCTCCAGGCCTGGAACATATGACCCTGACCTGGTCAATCAAATGATCAAACCCTACCCCCCTACCCAATGAGGGAAGGAGAGCACAGTGATTGGTTTAGGGATGGGCACATGATCCAGTGAATAGCCAATGACATGCAGAGAGACTTTTCTGGGATTGGTGGGAGAGAGGCAGGTGCCCTCTTCCCACTGGCACTTCAATTTGGGATGAGGTGCGGCTAGAGGTACCACAGCCAAGATGAAGGCCCAAAGCTGCTGGCAGAGGCTGGGAGCCTTGGAGGAGCCTGGGGATGAATGAAGCCAACCCGGCTGGAGACAGCTGAGAAATGGAGAGAAACACAGTCCTGATGACATCATTTGAGCCCCAAGTCTGGGGCCAGACCTACCAGTAGAGAGTTTAGTTTTTTGAGCCAAAAAAACCTCACTCCATAGTGTTTATGCCAGTTTGGTTGTGTTTTCTGTTGCTTTCAATGGAAGAGACTTATTGATGATACTGGTCACACCGAGGCAGGTCTGGAGTTCAAAGGGGCTGGGAATTTGCCAAGACGAGGCTCCAGGCACTGGAAACGAAGCTGAAGTTTGATTATCAGAACCTGGCCAATGTCATGTCCCCTGCCTGGTCCCTGCCTGGAGATGGGGTAACTGGATGCTGGTTTCTGTAGGGGGGCACTGGAGCTGCTTATGGCCTTGCCCTCTCAGCTCAGGTCTGTCCTGAGAACTGGGAGCAGGACTGGACTTGGCGGTGGGGATCACAGACCTCCAGCTGCGAGGAGGGGAGGACAGGCTGTATACATATTGTCAGGACCCTACAGTAAGACCAAAAACTCCGCACCATGTTACGTTTCTTTCATTGTAAGGACTCTGTATTCCTCTCCTGCTCAGTGTGCCCATGAGAGAAGGGAATGTGTCTGTGTTTGAGCTGTGCCCTAGACATCTTCCCACCCTTTCGTGGTCTGCCTGACTTCTACGACTGGGTCAGACATCGCTTTTCAGTACTATGCACTGCTTTATGTACCGATCATCACATTTATCATCCTGTGTTTTCCTTCATTCAGTAATTTTTTTTTTTTTTTTTTGAGACACGGTCTTGCTCTGTCTCCCAAGATAGACTGCATAGCTCACAGCAACCTCAAACTCTGGGCTCGCCCCTCCCTCTTCAGCCTCCAGAATAGCTGTGACTACAGGCCCGTGCCACCACGCCTGGCTAATTTTCTATTTTTTTGTAGAGATGTGGTCTTGCTTTTGCTCAGGCTGGTCTTGAACTCCTGGCCTGAAGCAATCCTCCAGCCTTGGCCTCCCAGAGTGCTAGAATTACAAGCATGAGCCACCACACCCAGCCTCATTCGATAGCTATTTATTGAGTGCCTGCTGTGTGCCAAGTGTTGTTCCAGGAAATAGAGGTACAGCAGTGAACAAGACAGGCAAAAATCCCTGCCCTCAAGGAGGTATATTCTAATAGGCAGAGATGCATAATAAATAAAATAAATTAATTATAAGCTATATTCAAAGTAGGTAAGTGGAAAGGGGGGAAATAGGGGATCCCAGGATAGGAACTGACAGGGAAAGTATTTATAATTTTTAATGGACTGAGGAGGGAAGACTTCATTGAGAAGGTGGCATTTAAGCAAAGACTTGAAAGAGATGAGTGAACAAGCCATGTGGGTATCTGGGGGGAAAGCTTTCCAGGTGAATGCTGCAGCAAATGCAAAGGCCCTGAGGTGGGGGCTCGGTGTTTGAGGAGCAGCAAGGCAGCTGGCACTGGAGGAATGGAGTAAGCACCTGGGAGAGGAATAGTGGATGGGGCACGGGTGGGCTGCTGAGCACCCTGAGCCTTGTAGATGGGGAACAATGCAAGATTTTTTCTTTCTTTCTTTTCTTTTCTTTCTTTCTTTTTTTTTTTTTTTACTATCTGACTCCACTGAGAGAGGAGCAATGGAGGATTTTCAGCAGAGGAAGGACATGACATTATCTGTTTTAAAAGATCCCTCAGCTACTGGGAGGATGGACTGTTAAATGACCTATCTCCCAGCTCATCAGTTCATTTCGTGACAGCAGAACCATAATTGTGTTGTTCACAGCTGCTTCCAGTGACCTGCCCAGTGTCTGGCTCAGTAAGTTTGTTGACTGAACAAACGAAGGCCTGAGCACTTGGCTAGACACGGAGATATTCATTGTCATTGCGTGACAGATGCCAAAAATTCAATCCCAGAGAATTGTCAGTTTTTCAGAGCAATGGAGGAAGCTGTGGCTCCCGTGGCCCATATGCACAGAGGACTGGCTGTGCAGGGCAGACACAAAAATCATAATATCTGCGGAACTTCCAGTGGCTGGTCCGACTGAGCTCTATGCGTTGGCAAGTTGCGCACATGTAAATTATTTTAGAAATAATAGAGTGTTACAGCTACTCTCTGTTCAATCCTAACAGCAGAGAGTGGACGCGCAGAAAGTATTTCTGGTATTACAGCTTGCACGGCTGTGGCAGTGCATGGGTGCCCTCCTGCCCTGCCTCCCAGCCTGAGCGGCATTCACTTTAGGGCTTTGCAGCTGCAGGCCAAATCCGCCCTGTTGCCTACTTCTGTGTAGCCTGCAAGCTAAGAATGGCTTTTACAATAGTTGGAAAAAAGTCAACAGAAGAATAGTATTTTGTGACATGTGAAAATGATACAGAATCCCACTTTTAGTGTCTATAAAGTTTTATTCGGACACATCTGCGCCCACTCTTACACGTGTCGATGGCTGCTTTTGTGCTACGCAGAGCTGACGTTGCGGAAGACTGGGTGGCTTGCAAAGCTCAAAATATTCACCAGCTGGCTCTTTGCAGAAAAAGTTGGCTGACTCCTGTTTTACAGTAAGGCCAAGATTTCTTTCCCAAGTTGTCATTAATAGCTCACATTTTATGATGTAGACTTTTTCCTTAAGTACCTTCCCTTGCATTTTACACATATTGAAATTCCTCAGCCGCTTTTCTTCATATTCATACCTCTTCTCAATGATCTTCCTAGAGGTTATCACAATCAGCTGTTAACCAGCTGGAAGTTATCCTTTATAATCCTGAAGTGTCACCGTATGTACCATTCGGGAATCTTTAGATTGCAAGAAACAGAAAACCCATTCAAGCAGCCTAAAGAGTCAAGGGCTTTGTTACCTTTTGAAACTGAAAAGTCCAGAGTTAGGGCTAGTTTCAGGTGAGGGTTGAGCCAAGCTCTCAAATAATGTCAGCAGGGCCCAGTTTGCTCCGTCTCTTGCTCAGCTGTCAGTAGGTTTCATTCACAGGCTCTGTATCATGGCTCCAGGTTCTTTTCTTGAAGCACCAACTAGCAGTTTCCATCCTTCTAATCTTATATCATACTTCAGCAAAAAAGGAACGCCTCTTTCACTAGCTCCTGCACAAGCGCCTCTTCCCAGAAGCACTAGCGAACACCTGAAGTGGCACCGGCCTTGACTGGGCTGCAAGCCCACCCCTGAGGCAATCTCTGGGGGCAAAGTGGGATACACTGACTAGCTTATGCCAAACAAGATCTGCCTCCGGAGCCAAAGTTGGGTTTACTCCACCCAAACTATGTGGCTGACGGCAAGAAATCAGGATACTGTTGGCAGGAGAAGGGAGGAATGGAGGTTAGGAAAGGAACCAATGAATGCCCACTAGACTGGATATTATACCTTTCTGCTTATTTGTAAAAAAATGATACACACGTCTTCATCCTGGGAAGTGGCTGTTTATTTCTATCGGTTCTTTGGTTTTTTTTCTTTTTTTCTTTTATTTATTTATTTTTTTGAGACAGAGTCTCACTCTGTTGCCCGGGCTAGAGTGCCATGGCATCAGCCTAGCTCACAGCAACCTCAAACTCCTGGGCTCAAGCGATCCTCCTGCCTCAGCCTCCCGAGTAGCTGGGACTACAGGCACGTGCCACTATGCCTGGCTAATTTTTTCTATATATATATTTTTAGTTGTCCAGATCATTTCTTTCTATTTTCTTAGTAGAGACAGGTCGCTCTTGCTCAGGCTGGTCTCGAACTCCTGACGTCGAGCGATCCACCAGCCTCGGCCTCCCAGAGTGCTAGGATTACAGGCGTGAGCCGCCGAGCCCGGCCTCTATCCGTTCTTTGTGATGAAAAGGAAACCTGGACTTGATTTGGCTCTGCTACTAAATAACTTAATGAGCTTGGAGAATTAATTTACTTTTCTGGTCCTTGGTTTTTTTTTATCTCTACAACAAGAAAGGGCTCAAAAATTCTATGATAGGCCGGGTGTGGTGGCTCACACTTGTAATCCTAGCACTCTGGGAGGTCAAGGCAAGAGGCTCACGTGAGCTCAGGAGTTCAAGACCAGCCTGAGCAAGAGTGAGACCCCATCTCTACTAAAAAGAGAAAAAATTAGCCGGGCATGGTGTTGTGCCCCTGTAGTCCCAGCTACTCGGGAGGCTGAGGCAGGAGGATCGCTTGAGCCCAGGAGTTTGAGGTTGCTGTGAGCTAGGCTGATGCCATGGCACTCTAGCCTGGGCAACAGTGCGAGACTCTGTCTCCAAAAAAATAAAAAAAAATTCTATGATAGTATTAATTGTACCAGTTTGTTAAGTGAGACTCAATGAGTAGATTTCAGGGTCCTCTCTAGAATGTTCTTTTTTTTTTTTTGAGACAGAGTCTCACTCTCTTGCCTGGGGCGAGTGCCATGGCGTCAGCCTAGCTCACAGCAACCTCAAACTCCTGGGCTCGAGCAATCCTACTGTCTCAGCCTCCCGAGTAGCTGGGACTACAGGCATGCACCACCATACCCGGCTAATTTTTTCTATATATTTTTAGCTGTCCAATTCATTTCTTTCTATTTTTTGGTAGAGATGGGGTCTCGCTCTTCTCCTGCTCAGGCTGGTCTTGAACTCCTGAGCTCAGAACGATCCGCCCACCTCGGCCTCCCAGAGTGCTAGGATTACAGGCGTGAGCCACCGCGCCCAGCCTAGAATGTTCTTAATGACTGTAATACCATATGCCCAGCACATAATATTTGTTCAGCAAATATTTTTTGCATGATTAATGAACGATCATGTTGGTAGATTAGCAGTTCCTTGTAGTTTTATCTCTATTCCTTTCCAATTTAGGTGAATGGCATTGGTCCTAGTTTTCTGGGTTCTCCCTGAAAGCCCAGGGCTGGAGGATCTCTCTAGAACAGTGAAATGTCAGGGAGGGGGCCTGGGGGTGGCAAACTGAGCAGGAGAGGATACTACTCTCAAGGTTATCTGAAATGCGTGAAGCGAAGGAGAAAAGAGGGCAGTGGAGCCGATAGGCGAGTGGGCATCAGAGGCTATTGCAGCATTTACTGCTGCATAAGGAACCTCTCCAAAAGTCAGGGTCTTCGAACAGCAACAGTCAATTGTTCCTTATGATTCTCTTGTCTGACAAGGCAATTCTGCTGATGTCCCTGAGGTCCCCCATGGGGCTGCCCAGCTAGCTCACTAGGATGGCCAAGCCTCTCTGCCCACGTGGTTTCTCATCATTCATTTGTCTTGCCTGGCCTTCTTACACAGAAACTGGGTCCCCAAAGGGAAACTTCCAAGGCAACAAGCCCCACCATGGAGGCACTTATCTAGCCTCTGCTGGCATCACGCTCGTAATGTTCCATTGGCCAAAGCAAAGTGATTTGGCCAAGCCCTGAGTCAGTGCAGGAGGGGACAACATGCAAGGATGTGGATACCAGGCCACGAGTTTCATTAGGGGCCACCCATAGAGGCCCAGGGATCCTGGTTTCTAAACCCACTGGAGGAGTGGGCAAGGTGCACACGATTGATGGCCTGTGGGCTTGGGTGGAGTAGAGAGGCCAGGCCAGGAATGCTGACCACATTCCCATGATCTAGTTGACTTGCTTTGTCCTTTGGTAGAGCCGAGGGGTCACGTGAGGAGACTGTAGCTCCTCATCATTTCCAGCAGCCTCTGCTTCCTTTTGTGTAAACACCTGGTGTCACCTCAGTCATGTTTAAGGCACTGTGCAACCACGGCTTCCAGACCAGCCCCCATGCCGAATCCCCAGCTAGGCTGCTGCCTTGAAGCTCTCCCTAGGTACAGATTTTGGACTTACCACTGGCCCTGTAAATAAATGGAAATGAGACCTGGGGAAGCCACGTCGGCTCTCAGTGATAATCACTTCCCTTGTTCAACATCCATGGCAGCATGCTGGGCCGTCTTCTCTGGCATAGCTCTCCTTCCATCTCCTTACTGTGCTCACACTTCGCAGTCATTTCAGTGTCCTTCTGATTATTTTGGTTTTCGAAGTGAAAATAACTTTATACATTGTTTTCTTGATTTTATAAATGATAGACACTTGTTTTAAAATATCCAAACAACACAGACAAGTATAAAGAAGAGCGTAAAAACCTCTTGAAATCCCACCATCAAAGGGCACCACTGTTAATATGTTGGTGAACGTCCTTCAGACACCCCCCAGGGAATATATATGCACAAATGCAATGAACAGGATGGTGCTGCACCCTAATTTTTTAAACCCCAGTTTGTGAACGTGCACATTTGTTCACTCCCACATTGGTGGATATTTAGGTTGTTTCCAATTTTTGCAACAATGATTAAGTAATTTTTTGATTTTCTGATTTGAAATGTGCCCCTGAGGTTTTCCTGTTCTCTCTGAATCTATTTCTATTTTTCTGAAGATGCCATCTGTGTAGGCTTTGTGCATGTGTATGTGTGTGTGTGTGTGTGTGTGTGTGCATGCGCACGTGCCTTGGCAGTTTTTTATCATAGACATATATTTCGTTTAAGATCTCTAATAAGAGTTTCTAAACGATGTTCCAGTAATGTATGATGGACTTTTAAAGGCCTCTGTCAATCTTTTCTTCAAATACAGTCTGCATTTGATTGACTGAAAAGCCGTCTCAGCAGCTGTGGTGGGTTCCCAGGCTGGCCATGGCCCTCCCATTGTGGAACAGCATCGTGTGTTACCACGGTTACCAGCTTGCTCCCATTGCCTCCTTAAAGGGATTTTACGCCATCACATTTCCAGCCTCCAGGACCCCTGGCTGGCCTGAGCTTTCAGAGGTTAAACTTCCTCCAGAAGTCTGACGCCGGGGCTGGGGTGGGGTGAGGCGACACGTGACAGAATCCAGCTGGGACAGTGAGGGCTTCTGCCCCATTTTTTGGCCCTCCTCACCCCTGGGACTTGATTCTGGGCAGCGCACTGCCATCATAACACTGGTGACACTGCACACTCATCCTTTGTTCCGTGACTGCCTCCCTGCCTGGGTTGTAAGCTTCTCAAAGGCAGGAGGGACCTTTCTGATCGGTCTGTGTCACCCAGGTATCCTGTGCAGTACGCAGGACATGATAATGCACAGGAAATGTTTGTTGAATGAATGAATAAATAAATGAGTGATCGACGGAGTATCCTGACACAGCAGCCAGGCAGCGTTTGGGTCTTAGTGTCAGAAAAGAGCAGGCAGACGGGGAAAGAAGGATACAGGGGATGATGGGGTTCAGCGTGTGGACTTTGGAGCCAGAAAACCAGGGCTCGAATCTTGGCTGGCTGGGCTATCTACCAACTGTGTGGCTTTGAGCAAGTCACTCAACTTGTCTTGTCCTTGTACACAAAAGGGGATTAATTCAAGCAACAGATTCATTCAGTAAGCGCTTGAGTGCTCCCTACGGCGAGGCACTATTCTAGGTGCTGGGGAATCAGCAGGGAACATGGTCCTTCGGGGCGCCACACGATCGACCTTGAGAGAGATCCTCCTGCAGGGTATAGCTGGCTTCAGCCTCCTGCTGCTGCACCAAGCCCTCATGCTGAGGCCACCGGTGACCCTCTGGGGAGGACCCTAGAGCCCCACAGCCCGAGGCTGTCTCCACCCACTCGCTCCTGCCTCTCTTCAGAGGGGTCAGATGCGGCAGGGCCTGAGGCTTCCCCCCTGCTCCCCCTCCCGCTCCGCTCCTGTAATCTTTGTGGTGTTCCTCCCCATCGGTCTCCTGCAGGTCTAATTCTGTCTCAGCCTCAGCTTCCTGCAAGGCCCAACCTGACATCTCTCTGTCCTCGAGAGCCTGACGTAACAAGATGGGACCATACGTACCTCTGAAGGTTGCCGTGAGGACTAACCGAGACAGCGCTGAGGACTCGGAGGGCTGGCGCAGAGGGAGAGCTCAGTAGGGGACATGCGGCGGCGGCGTCATTATTATCCCCACTCACATCATCCCCAGGTGAGCAGGTGGACGATGGTGTCTGCTAGCTGTCAGTTTCATTAGCTTGTTCAACCCAGTGGACTGCACCCGAGAAGTTTCTGCAGGAACAAGTGACTGGAGACAGGAAATGGGAAACCCTGGTAAGACGCTTTCCAGGCTTTCAGGGACTGAGCATGTAGCTTCCAGAAGAATCTGCCAGTTCTAGGAAGGTCCTACACGGAGAGGGAGAAGGCGAATGGGAGGCTTTGAGCTCTATCCCTCCCTGACAGTAGCACTGGCCACTCTCTGTAGCTGGGCGGGAAGAGCTGTAGGCCGCAGGACGCGGGGACCTGGCTGCAAGAGGGTGGGGACTGGCTGCCCGGGTTCCAACCCCAGCTCTGCCACTTTCCACCCACCTCCCAGCGTTGGTATGGGATTTAAGATACTAAAAATAGAATGCTTAGCAAAAAGCAAGTGTCTAAAAACTACTAGTCCCACTCCCTTCCCTCACAACATTTTCATCCTGTTATACTCCAAATACTTAACATTGGTGTAACATCTCCGGGCTGGAGAACTATGGTCGGGGCTTGTGCCAAGGAGCCACTGTCCTGATCCCGGTGGGTTATTGGTGACTAGAGGCAGGTCTGAGGAAAGAAAGGAGGGAAGGCGCTGGGGCATGAAGAGGAACAGGGGCTTTCATTAATCCAGTGTTTCTCGGGCAAACACCAAGTGCCAGGCTCTCTGCTGGGCGCTGGGGTATGCAGGCGATTAGGACGCAGGCGCTGGTCTGAAGGAGCTCAGACGCCAACGGGGAGGATGGGTATGGACAAACACATCTGTAAACAGCGTGTGGGGTCCCAAAAAGGAGGTAGACACACAGAGCTCAGCAGCAGTGCGACCCTGGGTGAAATAGTTTTTGAAATTTCTCCCCTTCCAGACCAAGTTAGCCCCTAAGGCTCCTGCATTTTTCTCTATCATACACTCGTGTTGCGAGTACTTACTCGTGTGTCCCTTTCCTGCTAGACAGAGACCTCCATGGGCACGAGGACCCTGCAGCCCCGCACAACGACTGGCACACAGCAGACAAATGCGGTCTTCAGTGGTCTTATTGTAAGATGAGGATAACAACACGATCTCGAGGGGCTGTTGGGTGGATTAAATATGATAATGTTTATCACGTGTAAATCACCTTACGCGTGTTATTATTGTAGACTTTTCAGATGGGCGCAGTCTGGTGTAGATTAACACAATCTGTAGTGTAGTCTCTGTGTACCTTCCTCGTGGTTATTTTGAAGAATAAATGAGTTAATATAAAATAAAGCACTTAGAACAAGGCTTATCATGTACTAAACACTCGACAAGTGTTAGTTAAACCAACGAGTATAAAATTCCAGTCGTGCAAGATGATTAAGTGCTGGCGATCTGCCGTGCAACACTGCGCCCACAGTTAACACTGCCCACGGTGTACTTGAAAATCCGTTTAGAGGGCCTATGTTGTATGTCGTTACCGCAACTACAAACAAACAAACAAACAAGCAAATGTGAAGGAAATAAATAAAGGTAAGAAAAAATAAAGGCAGTGTTACAACTGAGCAGAGTGTCCAGAACAAATACCGTATCACTTCCTAAAATTTATCATTCACATTGGTTTATAACCCATTACCATTTCAAAATAAAGTACTGAGAAAACGAAAGTGTTAGCTATTGCATGTTGCCCTGTTTTAGCGTCATTTCACAGATCAGAATTCAGAGATTCAGAGAGTTGAAGCCCTTTGCCGGGATCGCACAGCTAAACTTGGGCAGAACAGCCAGGAGCCGCCAGTCTCCTGAGTCCCAGTCCGACGCCTGGGACGTTCTCGAAGCGCCTCGCCAGGTGGCGCTCTCCCCACGGGATAGGATCCGACCACGGCCGCCCCCAGCAGCAGACGCTGGCCCTTTCTCTCTGGGAGAACGGAGCATTCTAGAGCTGGCAGGGATTTTGAGCGTCTAAGCTCTCACTTTAGAGGGAGAGAAATAAAGCTCTGAGAGGGTGTGTCCCTGGGCCCAGAGTCACCCACAGTCACCAGGTGGTGCTGGGGCGGAGTCCCAGTTTATCCAATTACGAATCCCAGTTGCTTCCTACGGCCTGTGGCATCCCCTACCACCTCCCCACAGCCGTGTCTGGACTGTTCTTGCAGACACCATCTCACGCCGGACCCCGCTGGGCAGTTGCGAGGCTCTGCCATGGGGGTGGAGAGATGTGTGGGAGCAGGGCAAGGGTTTAGGTGGGCTGGAGGGGGCATCTCGCCCTTCTCTGGAGGCATTCAGGGGCCGTGTGTGTACTAAGGGCAGGGCCCCTGGAGCCAAACTGCTTTTGTCCAAACCCTCGTGCCCTCCTTCCCAGCAGTGTGTGTCTTGGGCAATCGGCGAAACTGTGGGTCTTATTTTCTCATCTAAAAAATGGGAACAGTGATATTAATACCTTTCTCATAGGGTCATTGCGAGGACTAAGTAATATATGCAAGAAACTTAGAACAGTTGTAAGCACATGGTAACTGCTACAAAAGTGTCAGCTCTCAGTAAAATGACTCATCAGCATCCTACCTGGATATAGGCGTTTATGTGAGAATTTCAGGATGATTCGACAGACTCCACACCTATCCACTCATTCCATAGCATCCTTCATGACAATAACTGCCGTTTATTTGCAGTTATGCTACACAGTATGCTAACCTATGATTTCGTGATCTCAATCCACAGATCAACTCTATGAAATAGGAACTAGTATTATTCCTGTCTCATGGCTAAGGCTTAGACAAGATTAAGTCATTTGCCCAAGGTCACGCAGTTAGTGACAGAAGTGGGCCCCACACTCAGGCCTGTCTGATGCCAAAGATGAAGCTTTTTACTACTACTATGTTCTCTGTCCTATCTCCTCCTGAAGTCAATTAAAAACAACAAACCCAAGACCCCCAGAGGAGCCACAGGCATGAACCGTGCTTGCTGTCCCTGTGTAGGACACATCCCTTGCAGAAGCCACGGTTCGTAGGGTAAGATTTCTTACTGCTCCTGCCTGGTACAAAGGAACGGTTTTACGGATGTCTCCCGGCTCCCTGCAAAGTGTTTTGGTGGACACAGAGTCCTCTTCAGATTAAAGCTGAGTTATCCATGGAGGCTTCAAAGGCCACCCCACCCCCATCTGGGTTTTTTCTGCAGCAGCAAGGCTACCTACCTGGGCAAGGGGGTGAGCCTGTGTCTCAAGCACGTGAGTTCACTTAAGTTCTGGGCCATCCAGGATGTAACACAAGGGCTCAGTGACTCCGGCCAGCCCATCTGGGATTTTTCCTCTCTTGGCATGTGAGAGAGTCTGTGCAGCATCAACATCTTTTAGCCAAGAAAAAAAACAGCAGGCACCAACCTACAAATGCAGAATCACAGAATGTCAGTCAGGGCCAGAAGGAACCATAGGCTATAAAAAAGGGGCCGCAGATGAGGGAAGGGTCTCGATGAGATCACATGGAGAGGAAAGAAGGTGACCAGACTTAATCCCGCATTTGTCTTCAGTGCCTTTCTGGCAACCTTGGCTCTCAGAGGTGCTGAGCTGGGGTGGGGTGGGAGTGGGCAGCCAGGCAGCTGAGCACATGTGCATTCAGCCGGTTGGCTCTCCCCTGTCCCTCCCACATGTGATGATCCTCTAAAATGAGGCTTCAGTGAGCCCAACACAGACATTTGGGGTTGGATAATTCCTGTTGTGGGGGGCTATCCTGTACATTGTCTAATATTGAGCACCATCTTTGCCCACTACCCACCACATGCCAGTAGCACTCCCCTTGCTGTGTGACAACAAAAATGTCTCCAGACATTGCTGAATGTCTCCTGGGGGACAAAATTGCTCCCTTCTCCCCCTCCTGTTGAGAACCATTACTCAAAAAGCAGCCTTCTTCTTTCCCTTCTTGAAACATGTCTTAAGAGCTTGGAATGTGCCATGCATTACTGGCTCATGAATCAAGCTTGGGTTCTGTCCTTACAGGATTCAGAGTCTGGCTGAGGAGACAAGAGCCACACATGTGGCAAAGGATGGAAACCCCCTCAACAAAGACAAGAGCTAGGTGCTCAGTGGAGTGCAGAGGCAGATGCCTCTCTGACTAAGGAGATCCAAGAAGGCTTTGCAGAATGACAAATGGTAATTTTTCAGGCAGACAAAGTGGGTAAAGAACACTCCAGGCAGAAGAAATGGAATGTACAAAGCTAAAGAGATGTGAAGTGTAAAGTGTTGGGGAAAAGTATTTTAGTATGACTATACCCCAAAGTGCACATGAGGAGTGGTTGGGGCAGAGGCTGGAGAGACAGGCAGGACCAGGTGATGGTGGTGGTGGTGGTGGTGGTAGTGAAGATGATGATGATAATGATGATGGTGGTGGTGATGAGCATGATGATGGTGGTGATGATGA
>RJWJ010008104.1:0-54641 GCA_004363605.1 Indri indri | reverse complement strand
CAACTCCCATCTCTGCGTCTGTCTGCAGACGGATTTCTTCTCCGTATACACTTCTGCGTGTTCTTTCCTCTTCTTATAAGGACACCTGTCATTAGGCCCATTCTAATCTAGTATGACTTCATCTTATCTTAATTAATTACATCTGAAAATATCCTATTTCTTAATAAAATCACATTACGAGGTTCCAAGTCAGTAGGGATCTTTGTGGGATGCTATTCAACCCACTGCAGGAGTTGAAATATAAAGGAGGTACCTAATTTGGGCATTCATCTGTTCGATTATTGTCACAGATGTGGGGAATGAAAATGATTCCTTGCTGCTATGATGTTTTAGTTTTTGCTGGAATCTGAAAATCAAAACATGTCAGAAGCTCATAAAGAGACATTTGAGTGCAGCTGGGGAGAAGCATGAGGACAGTGATGTCCCACCAGTCCCACAGCTCCTTGGTCATGTGAAATGGCGCTGGAAGGTCTGAACATGAAGGAGAATCATGACATTGAAAGATAATGTTTCTTCAAGCTATTAACTTTTAGTTCAGGATGTGTCCTGTGGAGACCAGCCACAGGTGTAGCACTGAAGAATTTCCATGTGGCCTATTGACTTCACTGTGGAGGGATGACAACAGGCCACACACACACAAACTCTCAAGTTGCTGGGAGCCAAGTTGATCTTTATCTTTCTTGCACTACTCCATTAGCACCAGGGACAGTAGTCTCCAGACAGGAGTTTCTGTACCAGTAACCAAATCAGTGCAGCCAAACTCCTATATTAAAAACATGCAAACGAAAAACAGAGATCAGAAATACGCAAATGTATTTAACTCAGATGACTAATGTAGTTAATTATAGATTATGTCAAGTTATGATAATGACAGGAGGATTGGGGAGGTATTAAAAAGAAAGCAGAAGAGAGAAAGCTTGGTGAGAGAGAGAAAAGAGTAAAAGAAGAAAGCTGGAGAGAAAAATGTTTTAAAGATTGATATAAGCAGGGAGAACTTTAGTTGAAAAACAAAATAAATTACCATATTATCATAAAACATAATAAAATATTACTATATGAGTCAGATTTTGTCTGCAAATAATAATACGTAATACTAGCATAGCAGTCACTGAATGTCAGGCATCGTTCTTGACAGCAAACACATTCTCTCTCTCTCTCTCTCTCTCTCTCTCTCTCTCTCTCTCTCATTTAATTCTCAAAACAACCTGTAATCTAATTTATATATCCAGGAACTGAAGCACAGAGTTTAAAATTTCTCAGGGAACGCAAGCAGATCTTTTGGCCCCAGATTCTAAGCTCTTTCACTAATCACGAAATGCTGGCGGGAAGGTAGAGCATCTGATATTCAGTATACAACCAGTAGTTATATATTATACAAGAACTTTGGAACAGAGTTTGGCACTACATAGTAAAGTTAAATATATACAGCTCCCTGGTGATCCAACAATTCCGCTCCCAAAAATAGCCTCCAGCAAATCCCTTATAAACATAGACCAGGCAGCACGTACATGAACGCTGACAGCAACCTGGTTCATAACTGCACATTAAGTGGAAACAACCCATGTGTTCATTGACAGTCAACTAGATAATTGAAGTGTGATTCTTTCTCACAGAATGATTCTGGACAACAGTGAAAAATGAATGAACTACGTTTACATGAGAATAGATGAATCAGAAATATTAGATTGAAGAAAAAAAGGTCAGAGATGTTTTATAAAGATCAAATAGGAACCACAATTAATAACATCTTTTGAGACACATGCACTGGTAAAACTCTGAACGAAAAAAGCAAATAAGCAAGAAAAGGAAGAAAAAAATCAAAATTCAGGAATTGGTTTCCTTGTAATGGGAAGCCAAGAAGTGGAATTGTGGAGATACAGGAAAATTAGCTTTGAGACAAAGAGTGGGCTCTTGAGTACACTATACTTTCTTTCTCTCTTTCTTACAGACATAAACATTTTGCTTGACGGGTGCTTAATCCTCATCATTTTTATAATAAGAAAATGAATAAAAGATAATGGAGCAAAACTGGCTTCAACGGGGAGACCACTCACTCAGGCCATGGGTATAGCTAAGTCAGAATTTGGTGAATAAATATTTCAGAAATACATAACGGAGTGGTATGTGCTATGTTATTTTTCTGGCTGTTTCAGTTTCAAATTATATGTTCGATTCAGAAGAACTTCTGAATATTCACTTTTGACTTCAATACCTGGCAAGAATGAAATGTTCTAATCCACAAGGGGAGAAAAAGAACAATAAATACAAATAGAATGAACTAGAACAAATCAAAATTTAAATTATGGGTAGGAATGTAAATATAATATCTATCAGAAAATGATTTTGGCTGTAAGTTTGGCTCTAAAGTTAATAGAAACTGGTATTCTCAACAAAAATTGCAATTTGTAAAGTTGAAGTTCTCTGCAGAGGGTAAGTAAAAATCTGATACAGGGAGTTAATGCATCTTGTAGCTTTTATTTAATATTGTATGGAACAAACAATGGGCCAAACATTCCAGGTAGGCTTTGAGAATTGATTTCAACATATTTTCTAGCTATTTTAAAAGAAAAATTCAATGAACATTAATCTCTTGCTTACTTTTAGTACTTGATGATGCTGAGATAATCTCAAAAATGTCTACCTCTACATTTTAACCTTATTTTCAATAACTATACATTAAGATGTCTATGCCAGAGTTATTACCCAGTGTGAAGCACAAGAGTAGCTCAAAAGATATTTGTCAAATAAACGTATTACACAAATGAGGGGTCTATGAATATGGGTAGCTCTATTATATTCTGGGAATCTTTGATATGTGTATTTGTACTTTTTTTGTTTATTCTAACAAGATTTGCATGCTATTTAGGGCCTAAAATTCATAAACTTGCTTCTTTAAACCTTCAAAATATAGTGTTCTCTCCTATATACCTGTTTATACCTAGTTTTCAAATGCATAGATCTGCCAAGGAATCTGTGGTTAACTGGAAAACACTGACAAGGACAAAGGAAGGAAGAAATCTGAACAGAGACTCTCTTTTTGGAAGGTCAATGTTCTCCTTTCAGTGAATATAAAGTCATATATTTTGCTTATTTATTATAAAGGTAAGCAGTATTAGCTCCCACTCATCACATTGAAATAAGAAATAAAGTATCTGTGTAACTTATCAAGACATGGTAATACTATAATACCTTTGTGTCCATACTGGAAAAGAAGCATGCTCTTTCAATTATTTAAATTTTATTTATTTAAATTGTATTTATTTGCAATGAAAATGAAATTTAAAATGAAATATAACAATTTAAATTTGCTATTTAATAATGTCACAGCTCATTATTTTAAAATTACTTTACCTAAATCCTTTTGAAGTCATAATTACCAATGTAAGAATAGATTTTGTGGCAAAGCACAAGATTTTATTAAGAATGAACAAAACAGGAGGGGAACTTGCATTTCTTGAGCATAAGATATATGTCAGTGGTTCTCAAATGGATTATTTCATGAATTATACCAACAAGTCTCTGAAGTGTATATTATCTGTACTTAAGATCAGCAACGTGAGATTCAGAAAAGCTAGCTTGCTCACAGTCACACGGTCAGATACCAGCAGAACCAAGATTCAAACGCTCTCCTTCTGGTGCAAACCATGACTCTGCTTTGTAACAAACACCTGGCCTCTATAACTTAAGCTCTGAAGGAAAACAGTATTTTGACATCCTTTCTATGCAAAAAGACATTCATGTAAACCTTTCCATTATCAGTTTTCCTCACAATTGGTAATTGAAGCTAGAGAGTTAAAGAGAGAGAATCAAAGAATGGTACCATAGACAACAGAGAAGTATATTAATCATATTTGTAAAATATTAACATGAAAAGCATAATCAATTAATATAGTTTACAGTTAAATGTAAAATAAGCATATAAGTGCTTTGAAATTATGATTGTGTCACCTTGCTGAATGTCCCGTATCTGTACAATATAGCTAGAAATCCATGACATGGTCTTAAAGAGAGACCAAGTTAGAATAATAATGATACATAAACTATTGATAAATAAAATAAAGTTCAGAAAAATAGCACACCAAAAAACCCCTCAGCTACATCCAATTAAAAAATTGTTAGGGAAAATGAAATGAACAAAGATATAAAGGTGGAGCATCCTGCTTTGATACCAAGACAAGTGTTTGCTTCAGTTTGCCTGGAATAGTGAGGCAGAGGTTAGAGGTAGACCAGGAGGCTGGAACACAGTGAGAAAGACTTAGGGCAGCCAAACTTAGGCAGCACAGACTTAGCACCATGAGAGAGCTCACTAGAGACAAGAAAAGGAACACTGATTTATGCACCTGGTGACATTAAACTGCAGGGTTATGTGATTTACTCTGATTGCTCTCAGTTTTGTGATTGAAGGAGTAGAACAGTGTATGTATGTGTCGATCCAGGAGTGGGCATGTGGAGGGCAAGAAAGTAAGAGAGTAGGGCATTCTGGCAGGAGGCGTTAAACTGGCAAACCATGCACTGGAGAAGGAACTGAAGGCAGCCGACAGTGTACCACTTCCATGTTGTCAGTGACCTTGCTAACTGTGCGTTTCTTTCTAGACGTGGACTTCACACAGTGCCTAGCACATGTTTGGCACTTAGTAAATACATGTTGCATTAAAAGAGAAAAATAAATCATAAAATGGAGGAGCTACAGGACTGCATAGAGCTCTTGATGAAAAGTTGTTAATACTGTATATGATTCCTAGTAAGATCCTAACATGTAAAAATACTTGGTAGATGCTAAAATTATCATCATGGACAAGATGATAACTAGGTTCAACTCTGCTCCTAATTTTTACATTTGCACTTTATGGTGTTCTGTGTAACTGGCCAGAAATATTCATAAGTACAGGGACTACAATAATACTGTTCTTATAAAATATATTTGATTAACATTTTGTAATAGGAACTTTCACTGCATATTTACCCTTAAATAGCAAATCATCTGGACTTTTGCTTTGTATTTAGCTGATCCTTTTACCAAATATTTTATTTATGGTTGAATATTAAAATATTTGTGATTTTTACACTTAAATTACTTCATTGTTTTATTTGCAGTTTGATCCTGGTGTATTTCTTTAGCAATGTCAAGATGGTTAATAATTTCACTAGGTAATATGCCTCATCTGTGCCTCTAAAAATAATTATGTTGACCATTGAATGATTTCTTACTAAAGCTCTGCTACTCTGCTAAGTCCTTCACTTAACCGATGTCTAATTCTCACTACACCTCTACCATATAGGATATTTTCTCCAACTTACAGATGTAGAAACTAGGGTTCACTCAGGTTGTATGAATAAGTGACCTCATGTTCCACAGCAAATAATGCATAAATGGGATCACACCCCATCAGTCTATAAGCCTTTGCCCTTTATAGAGTCTATTTTTTTAATTTTAAAATATTTTGAGGTAATGGGCAATTGTTTGAAAAAGTTTATTACAGTTTTGTGATTATGCATGTTAACACTAGCTTTGAATCTATATATCTTAAAAAGCACTAACTTTGACTTCAAAGTTTATTACCGATTGACAATATTTGCAATCCCCTGGTGCACACTGAGTTATGAAACTCTGTGTCTCAGTTTTAACGTGAGAAAAGTCTGATGGCTACTTTTCTACATAGCTGGGATCTCAGGAAAATTTCTTTACATTTGGCCTCTTTCCTGGTTTTCTGAAAAGATGGGTAGTAAATGCTGGCCTCTTGACCATTTTGGCAATGCACTAAAACATCTATCTAGGAGTTCACTATTCACTATTCTAATAGCCCCTAGAATGGGATTTCCAGACTTAGCAAATAAATACAAAATGCTCACTTAAATTTGAATTTCAGATCAAGTATGGATTTCTTAGTATGAATATATCCCACTTAATACTTGGGATATACTCATACTAAAATAGTATTCCTTGTTGATCTGAAATTCTATTTGCACTGAGAGTCCTGCCTTTTATCTGACAAACCTACCCTAGCAGCTCTGTTTCCCAGGATCAGAAAGAGCAGGAAACATAATTACAGATTAGCAGACTTCTCCTGAAAACTGCCCTGGGAAAGCATATTTTTAAACAGACATGAAATTCTTCCAAATTCTTAGGTAAAATGCTTCTGATTCCACTTGGGCAGAAGCAGAGGGAAGATTCTGTTTCATAGGCTTAGAGGAAACAAATTCTTGATGAATGGTTATTGGCCAAAGGCGGTACAAGAGAGGTTGGGAGAAGGCCAAATGGAAACTTAATGAATCCTTAAATGAAGAAAGGGTTAGGGGAAAGCGAGCTGGCAACTTGTCCATGAAGGAACCATGCAACAGGAAACTGAAACATCTTTTCCTTCACCCTCTTGTCACTGGGGTTTCCTGCAGTACCCTCTCACTGTTGTCAGAAAGAGCTACCTTGGTTAACATCTTATTGTTGGGATTCTCAACAGTGTTCTACTATTATACAGTTCCTGGGGACCTTTTAAATGAATACTTTAAATGTAAATATAGGGTTTTCTCAATAGGCTGATAATATTAATAATAATAATACAATCGAATTAGCCCACGGTAATGATTTAGCCTTACATTTTGTATATCACAGTGAGCTTATTCACTTCAGCTCAAAAGAGATCATTTTCCTTTCAACATCCTCAGTCCAAATTGCAAAATGTAAATACAATATACCTCTAAAGACTCATACAGGGACAGGTAATGTTACCTACTGCTTCTGATAGATCTAAAACTAGATCTATCTGACTTCAGCATGTACTAAAAGAAAATCACCCCAAAAGGTCTGAGTTAGCGAAGAAAGGGTGCTTAATACTGCAACTGAATATCTGCTCCCCGAAATATAAGGGGGTTAAAATGACAGCAAAAGTAACAAATAAAAGTCTGAAAAAGAAGATGAGCTTCACTTAAATTTTACCTGGCCGCTGCTCAATAATGCAGACATTTCAATTGTTCCATCTGGTTGGCGAAACACATGTTTTATTGAGGTCAGTGGAGTGGGTGGTATGTAAAGATATTTCACTCTGCTCATTTGATATTCTGCTGCAAACTGGTAGAGGTAATTAAGGAGAAAGGCACTTTGAATTTTTTTGATGAGGCTCCTGATAGCATAATGTAGATATATATTTTTGTCAGTAAATGCAATACACTGAAAAAAAATCCTATTTAAAAAATGGGCAGTGTTTGAAACTGCATAATGAGATTACCTATTTTTGCTGCATCACACATGCTTTGCTGTGGGCCCGCTCCTTCTGCCTGTTGCCCTGCTCCTGCTACACCCATTGAGTGGAGCATGGCCAGTCTCGGGCTCTGTTGCCTGGCATTTAACAAGTCCTCAGCATGTTGTCCGAGATGCTAGGAGTTCTGTAAGTGTTTATTGAGTGAATGAATACATGAATTATTAATTAAATCAATTATATGCTGACTGTGCTCCTTTGCCAATACTGACGGTGTTTTCCAGACTAACTCACAGAGAGTTAAAAAGCAACTAGACACATGACAAGAGCTCCTGCCTGAGTAATCCAGGTTGTTGGTAAAATATCTTTCCACAGTGTCTAAACTGGAACTATAAGTATTTCCAGACTAATTCACTAGTAATGATTTTCTTTAGCTACGTACCTCTGATTCCATGATGTTGGTAGAGTAACGTAAAATACATAGATGAAAGATATAGAGATAGATAAAAACTTGTGTTGTAAATACACTATTTGAGGTCACAACTATTTTCTGGAAAGTTAAATTACTGCTCACTATGCCAAAATGGAATGCTTGATTATTAAAATATGTTCGTATTTAAATCGAGGATCTCAATGATGATCAAATACAAAGCTCAGGTCTCACTCCTGGTCCCATGCTAAACCAGGAGACCAGGTTTATCAGATTTATCAAATTAGATAAATTTGATCCATTCCTCACTCTCCAATGACTGTTTTTGTTTGCTTTCTGAAATCTCACACTTTTCTGGTTTTTCTGCTACATCTTTGGCACTTCTTTGTTGGTCTTTTTTGCTAACTCCATCCTTTCTTCCCAAAGTCTAAATATTAGAATTCTCTGGAACTCAATATTTGAAAACATTTGGGTCCCTAACTACATTGCTTCCTAGGTCAGAGGGGACCAAACTTTTACAATTTTCGGCACCCTTAGTTTCTCAGTGGTGGTTTTCAGATTACACCTTGGCCAAAAGAAATACTTAACAGATCCATTTATTATTAACAAGTAGCTAGGTCCAAATGACTTGCTGAGTATTTATGTTCTGTAGTAGGATGAATTGCAGCACCCCCAAAACATCCAAATCCAAATCCCTAGAATCTGTTCAAACGTTACCTTAAATGGCACAAGAGACTTTACAGACATGATTAATTTAAGGATCTTGAGATAGGCAGATTATCCTAGATTACCTGGATAAAGCACTGTAATCACAGAGGTGCTTAGAAGAGGGAAGAAAGAGAGCCAAAGGAGACAGAAGGTGGTGGAATGATGGAAACAGAGCTACTTAAAGATGCTGCACTCCTGAGGTTTGGAAGAGGGAGGAAGGGTCCATGAGTCATAGAGTATAAGCGTTGCAGCTCTGGAAGCTGGAAAAGGCAAGGAAACAGATTCTCCCCTGGAGCTTCCAGGGATGTGAGGCCCTGAAAATATCTTGGCTTCAGCCCAGTGAAACCGTTTCAGACTTCTGACTTCCAGAACTGTAGGTGAATGATTTTATATTGTGTTAAGTCATGAACATTGTGACAATTTGTTACTATAGCTCTAGAAAACTAATACATGTCCTAATAGCTTCATAGTTATATCAAAAATTCAAACATTTGAAAGAAAAAATAACACTATGCATATTTTTTGTTAACATAATCCATGCACCTGTTGGACACTGCACTGTTTCTCATAGCCCCAAATCCGATTGGCCATGACTACCCTCACTTCCTGTTCCACACTGATTTTCACGCAGTACATGCCTTTTTATCATAGTTCACAGAAATATGATGTTATTATAAGGAATGTGGTTCAGTCTAATGTTGAAACTGTAAGCTCCTAGGGCTGGTATTTCAGGTGCTGGCCCACAATGCCAAGTGTCACCATTTTTCTCTCAAAAATTTCATATATCCTGCAGTGCTCCTGGCATATATTATGGTCCCAAATTTTTAAATACTCTACAGATTACCCATCATTTGTTTCCACCAATAATCACTCCCTTAAACCCTCAACTTGTGTCTCCAACCACCTGTCCACCAACTCCACTTAGATATCTAAAGGGCATCCCAAATGAAATATGCCCATAACAGAGTTGCTCTCACCTACAAATGTCTGCTCTTGCTGCACTGACTCCCACGTCCCACAACCTTCCACTAAAGGGTTTCTCATCTCAGTCAATGGCATTATCATCCTCCAGTTAATTCTGCCCCAAATTGGAGTCTTATTTACTGTCTCTCTTTCCCTCACTTCCTTCATCCCATCCATCAGTCCCCCTGTCAGTGACGACTACAGCCCCAAGCCTGGTTGTGTCTCACCTGGATCTCCACCATTGTGTCCTCACTGACACTGACCTCATGTATCACTCTCATGTCCTTTGGGTCCTGAGACTCTCCAACTCAAAAGCTATTGGTTTGGGAACAATCATAGAATAAACACTAAGCCCTTTCATGACCTACGCTAGTGTTTCTCACCCGGAGGCAAGGCCATCTCCCAGGCGACATTTGCCAAAGTATAGAGACAGTTTTGGCTGTCACAATGGGGAGGGAGTGCTACTGTCATGTAATGAGCAGAGACCAGGAATGTTTCTGAACACCCTGTGATGCACAGGACAGCCCCCCACCCCTGCCTAAAGGACTTATCCAGCCCAAATATCATAGTGCTGAGGTTGAGAAACACCGGGTTACATGGGCCAATGTGCTGTAGAATTCTTACCTGATTTTTCACCACTGCTGCCCTTCCACCAACTGACTTTCCTATTTCTCCTACATATCAAGCACTTTCCAACCCCAGGGATGCTGTCTTTGTTTCCCTTGCCCAGAATGCTCTCACCCTGGGTATGCACATTTTATTTTGTTTGGGCTGTCTGAATGTCGCCTCCTCAGAAAGGCCATTCCTGGTCTCCCTATGTAAAAGAACTGAGAATGTATAACCTCCTTCAGAAATCTATTCACAAGAGGAAGTTGGGAAATTCGAAAATAAACTCAGTCCTAATGAAAAGAGATCTGGGCCAATAAGTCTGACTTCCTGGTCAAGGGTTCTGAGGAATTAGATTTATTTTGAAGGTAGCAGGGGCTTGTACTAGTCTACTTGAGCTGCCATAACAAAATACCATAGACTGGAGGGCTTAAACGACAGAAATTTATTTCTCACAGTTCTGGAGGCTGAGAAGTTCAAGATCAAGGTGCTGCCAGATTTGGGTCCTGGTGAGGGCTCTCTTCCTAACTTGCAGACAGCCACCTTCTCCCTGCGTCCTCACACAGCCAACTCTGCTCTCTCTTGCTCTTCTTATAAGGATGCTAATTCCATCACGGGTGCCTCATCCTCACAATCTCATCCTACCTTCCAAAAGCCCATCTTCAAATACTATCACTTTAGGGGTTATGGTTTCAACAAAGGAATTTGGGGGCACACAGAATTTAATTCATAACAAGATCTTTTAAGATTTTCTTTAAGACATCACATTGTACTTACTAATGTTTCATGATTTGTGTGTGAGTGTGTGTGTGTGTGTGTGTGTGTGTGTGTGTATAGAAGGGATGAATAAACTATGCAGAAATTATGGAGTTATTACAAAGTAAACTATGGAAGCTATGAGTAAAATCAATTAAAAATCAACTACCTCACTACCATCTCTGCACAGCACCTACGTTTTTTAGTATTTTATCGATAATAATTTTTGTACAAAAGGCCCTGTAACAATTTTTTAATACCAATTGTCTTCAATTATTAGATGTAAAAATATATAAAATTCCTATCTGGTACTCCAAGGAAACAATGTTATACACTACTTTCTTCAGTGATTTCTCCTGAATTTTGTCTCAGGTTTGTAAACTTCTATAATTCTTTCTTTAGAAAAAAATTATATGTATTATCAGGGAAATACTATAAAAAACATAAAAAGTTTCTGAAACAACTTTAAATGTATTCCCTAGAGTCAGATCAGCATTCGAATCCTGCCTCTTCTAGTTACAAGCTATGTGACTGTAGTTTAGTCATTTAATCTTTCTGTACCTCAGTTTACTCATCTATAAAAGGGGAATAAAAATAGTATTTACCACATAAGATAAAATGAAGAATAAATTTGTTGACAGAGGTGAAACAGCTTCCAGTAATGGCTCAAGTGATCTAGGCTGACTATCCCTCCAGACCACCTGAGACAGTCCTTGTTTAGATCTGTTTTCCAGCTTATGTAAGAGCACTTTATTCATTCCCCAAAATGAAATGTTTGGAAGATAAATTATAATTATCAATTATATGGCACCCTAGCTATAACTATCATACCCTCCTCCCATTCATTGTCCTCTGTAGAAAGCTCCAGATCAGATCTCAAAAAAAGACAAAATAAAACCAAGTGAGCAAGTACATTTTGAGTTGCCCATGTGCCCAGTATAGGACTAGAAAATACAGTGAATACCTAAATATGGCAAGAAATTCTAGCAAGAATATATGACTCATATGAAATAAACCAACACAGTGTAGAGGCAAGAACTAATAAGATTCGGGCAGTAAGTGCTGAGGATTCTGGAAAGAAAGAGAACTTCGCAGACTGGTGAAGACTGGAAATGCTTTGTTATAGTTAGGGCCGGCAAGACACAGAGGGAAAAGTTAAGGGAAATCATAGCAATGACCTCAATCTATTCCCCTTGAGGGAGAATTTTGCAAAAATCCTCATTAATTGATTAAATGACTTACTTGCCAAGACGAGATGAGCATTTCCTTCTCATTTAGTGAGAATGCTCATTTTTTTGATAAGAAGCAAGAAACATAAAATGCAAAAATGGGAAAGCCACTAATAATATTGGGTAAATAATAAGATGAGTTCTTTCTAAGGAAGCCGTTTTACTTTTGCCAAAGGAGGGTGGTTAGATTGTTGAAGACAGCATTTATTTCAAATGTCAGCATTGGCAAAGTGCGGTGATGTTTACCTTCATTCAATTAGCAATTATTGTTTACATTTGCACATTACACCACTAATGATGTCTCCTTATTACTACACTGAAATTCCTCTGTGAAATGCTGTAGAATCTGAACTTTCTGATAAAAGGAATAACATAATAAAAATAAAATCCTATTTATCAGAATATCACCTTGGTCTGTAACTCATGGATGAATTGACACATTTGATTTAGCACAGTATTTTGTGGTTCCAGAATATCCTAGAAATGAAGAACTGTACTTAGCTCACCTCAGCAGGCTGTGTTAGTTATCTTTAAGTCAATGTATTGATCTGGGAATTGCTTGTTTTTAAGATGTACGGGAGTCGTCTAGAGACTACTGATTCATGTTTATATTTTTTTGTTTCTTCTATCCTGGCCAATCACAATGGGCCTAAGATAAGCCATTATAAACATTTTTTTTTTCTTCTTAAAAACTGAAAACCACAGATGGCCTCAGACATCAAACTTGCCCTTTTAGAATGTATCAATAGGCTTCTTTGTTTTAGAAGCAGGAGAATACTTTCCCGGTGAAAAGATGAAGT
The DNA here is from genome assembly GCA_004363605.1 of Indri indri. Taxonomy (NCBI): domain Eukaryota; kingdom Metazoa; phylum Chordata; class Mammalia; order Primates; family Indriidae; genus Indri; species Indri indri. The sequence goes on along the minus strand of RJWJ010008104.1, from coordinate 41,959 downwards.
GAGTCATATCGTAATGGTAACATATTTTTTGTTCCTACATGGTAAAGATGCCTGGCTATTCTAGGAGTCAATGTCATGACACTGAGGGTTTCATTCCGTGAGGTGTCTGGCTGCCAATGTTTTGAGTCTCAGTAGCTGTATTGAAGAGGAAGGCTGAAATTAGGATAGCCTGCATTGGGAGTTATAATTTCATAGTTGATTCAATGTGTGGCTTAATGTGACCTTCTATCTTTTCATTTTCCATTGGTTTCTACACTTTTTGAGATATTTGTGCCCACTCGTTTGATTCACCACCATGGAATTATGATAAAAAAGAAGAAGAGATAGGACACATTTAAAAAACATTTAATTATATTCTCCTGTGGCATACAATTTAGAAATATATTTTTCAGAATGTACATTTTGAATGGAAGCCTGACATTTGGGCCTCATTTGCTCAACCCCTCGGTAGATTCTACATCTTATATATGGTTGGGGTAATTCTGCCAAAGCCTTTCCTTCCTCCGTCTGCTAACCTAATCAAACATTTGCTCTCCTAAAACAAAGATGGAGCCAGGAACGTTTTTCTTATATTTCCATTACCACTTGAAACTGAAGACTCAGTCTCTCCTGGATCATTTCAATACCTCGTTTCTGGTTAGCATTTACCCAAATTCATGGATTGTGAACACTTTAAAAATTATACTCAGTCCTTATGGAGAGCAGGGGTTTCAGTTTCTCAAACACAGGCTGCAAATGTGCTCAACACGATTCATGGTATACACCAAGTCTAGTTTATAATGGGTCAGGTTGGCACCGTTTAGGTATGGCACAGATGCAAACTGTTCCTGAAGCCCCCCATCAAGGATACAATTGTTTCTAAGTTTCAGAGTTGAATGCTTCATTAAATGCTGGAGCATGTGCCATAATGGAGTTCCCAATTGCTAACTTAATATTTAGCTTCCAAAATTCTGAGACAAACACCTTGATGCCCCCTCAGGTCTCCACAATTAGCCACATTTGCTAATCTTTCCCAATACATCTCAGCAGACAGAGAAGAATGCAAAGTTTTAATTTGCTAATCACCCAGTTGGAGAGGGACTGTGGGGGGAGATGCTAATCGTCTGCAGACATCTGTAATGACCCTTGGACAAAACCGAGGAAAACTAAATCAAAGCTTTGACAAGGGCAGGAGAGCGGAAACAGAAGCCCTAATTGTGGCCATGTGAAGTGCACTTTCCCCTTTTGTAGCTTTTGTAGTAGAATTGCACAATACTTTATAAAGTAACTTTTATGGACAGAACCAAAAATGACTTTTTCCATCTTTGGGGATAAATGGTCAGACTTGATCTGTGAAATATGCGAAGGAGGACCGACATTATGGTGCAAATGTAGTAGACAAAAGGGTTGGGGCGAGCTTTTGCCAGTTAAATTTGGCTAACCTGCAGAAAGCCTATTGTCAAGCCAGCCATGCTTCACTGAGCTCTCTTCCCTCTTTATGGTTAAGTGAACCTCAAAACAATGACAAAGAAATATGCACTGAGTCACATAATCTAAGAAATAGACTGTACTCTCCTCAAATCGAAATAACGGCACTTTAATTCTTGGATTTTTCACATTTTCGTTGGTAAAGCTCCTATTTGCTTTCTCTGAATCTGTATCAGTTCATGCAGTTCTGCCAAGTGGGGAAGCTTTGCAGGACACTGCCACTGTAGCACTTGAAATAGTAAGATGAACAGAACAAGCGAAAGGTAAGCTTGCTTCCTTGCAGTGTTTTGAGTGTCTGTTTCTTTGCTTGCAAAAGTTTACGGTTTCTTGGTTGAGAGAAGTTTTGTTTAATACCCATCCTGTGTCAAATAAACTACTCTTGTTACTGTTTTTAATGGCTGAAGTATAAGAGGGAAAAAAAGGAAAAGAAAATGTGATGTCAATTCACTTACAAAACAAAGTAAAAAAATCCATGGGTTTTGCACTTAAATATAGACACACGCTGACATAATTGTCAGTGGTGAGTTATGTTCTCGAAAAGGAAAACTGACTGACAAAAAAGTTCATGATTTTCCTAGCTTCAGAAGTTAATTTTTAGATATCTTTTAGTGAACGTGTTTCTGAGGATGAAACTGTTAATGTAATTTGATAGTGGAAAAATACAAGTATGGTTTAAAATTAAAAGAGCTGCCAATTATGTGAATATTTTTCCATTCTCCTCTGCTGTACTTTCTTGTGATTAAAATAAACCTTTATAAATGGACATTTTAAAGATTTTTTAACTTTAGAATGGCCTCCAAATCCAGCCAAACTTCAGAGATCTTGAATTTTTTGTCGGTACCAGTTGCTAAGTCAACTCAGGGGGATGGCTGACATTTAAGGGATCCAATAATTGCTCTTCCCAGAGTTGTGTCCTGAGAAAGGATCTAACGGAGTGGTGAATCTTTTTACTGTCTCTTCCCACAGCAAGTTTTCTGGTTTCAGTGTTCCAAGTTCTCTAGCATTGAGTTTTTCTTACTAGAGTAAACGCAACCAACTTTCTCTAAAACACTTTCTAAAAGCTCCCAGTCAATAATTCAGTGCTGCTCCCTACATGGTCTTGACATCTCCTCACACTGTTCCTTGCTGTTTCTCAGCCTCAGTTTTCTCAGCAGGGGTCTATCAACACACATCCCGATTTAGTAGTCTTTTACCATCTCCAGGAAATGCAATACCTCATTGATTTCTCCTGCTCTCTTTGTGTTTCTTACCTTCTTACATAGGAATAAATGGAGTTCTTAGAGGAACAAACCTCATGTTCAAAACCTTTCACCTTTACAGGAGCTCCATACACCCAACTTTTTCGATGAACAAAAAATAGGAAGAATCTATTTATGACAGGAGACTTTCTTTTGTAGGAAAAGAAAGCCTTAAAAAAAAAAAAAAAAGAAAGAAAGAAACTTCTTAAAGAGAAGTAAAAGCTGCCAGATTCTGATTTTATAGCAAGCTACTTTGCTTTTCTGGGAGTACATGCATTGTGAAAATTGATACATAACTGGAAAAAGAGTTCTGAGATCAGCATCCCGAAAAAGTGTGGTGGCACCCATGTGACCAACGTCATCCATTTTTGAGGGTGAAGAATCCAAACATAACATTCAGCATTACCATGTTGATACATGCTCAGTAAAGGGTCTTTCAGTAAGTTATATATAACTCAGAGAAAACTTATTATAAAACAGGGAATTATGTGGTTAAAATTATGTCTTTCAATTTCACTTGCTAGTCTCTCATAGGAAAGAAGTAGATTTATGTTGAGGTATAAAGGGCTGATGACTTGCTGATGTCATGTTTGAACTCACAGGATTTTGCCACAGAGTGGCACTTCAAGACCTGTTCAAATACAGACTGTAAAAGTAAATAATGCTCATGATATAATTGTTTGGGAAGAATTGATGGGACTACAGGTATTCACAAACATGTAACAAATATGTATTTTTAATGAACTTACTGTGGATATTTATCATTTTTATAAAGAATGGAGAGTTCTCTGATCCTTGAATATGAATAAGCAGCTATGAGGGAAAGTTTGCAAAAATGATGTATGATTTCTCTGTGCGGAATTAGAAATCCAAGAACTAGTCTGGTAAACTTCGGAGATTTTCTTATATTTATTTACTTTGAAGTTTGAAATTCTGTTTGTTGATAAGAAAAAATGCAGTTAAAATAGTATTTCAGCTAAAAATATTTGATAAAGTGCTCTTATTTCTTTTGTCGCTCCCAATGACATCTGACAGTGATATAAAGGGAACTTTCTAAAAAGGTACTCTAAAAAGAATGTTAGAGAAGATTTGTAACTCTCTGAAATATGTAATTTCCACAAACTGAAATTACTTCAAAATTTAATTAATACAGTCTTTACACTTTAGAAACGTAGTTTATATTTCATTTTCCATATCTGCATATACAATGCCCCATTGTAATTTTGTACGTGTTGTCAAGTTCCCATGTGGGAGTTAATCATATCTAGAATGGAAGGAGTTGAACAGGGTATGGCAAACAAAAATGTCACTTTTACATTTCAGTTGGATACATCATTAGTTTCTAATGAGAAAAAGTATGAAAAAAATTAGCGAAAATAAAAATAACATGAAGAGCGTGGCACTGTACTGGGCCTGTTCCAGCACCATCTACTGCTCCTGAGACCTCAAGTGTGATTCATTCCTAGTCCCATCTCACTGCACACCCTCTGATGTTACACTATGTTACTGGTTATGAAGGATCACTTTACTTTTTTCCACTAAATTTTCAGATTTTGATTTTGGTTGTTTAATAAGTGACCTAAAATAACAACATTTAATGTCTATTCTCTTAAAGACAAACAACTCCTACTAGAAAATCAGATTGTTTTGTTTTTTTGAATTGTCTAAATTATGTTGGAACTTAAAGAGGAAAGAATGAATATTACTTAGATATTTAATATTTTATGGGTACATTTATATGTGTATGTGGGGATACATAATATTTTGTGTAACACTTTTTATAGGAAATTATAATGTGCCTACATGTATGTGGTCATATGCATTTGCTGACACTGGTATCTTTTGAAGCTCCCCCTACAAGTTTCCTAAGGTTTTCATAATGGTAAAACACAAAGCCAATGATCCAGATAAGATCACTGTTCAATTTATTTGGTAGGAAATGAATGGATCAGCTTGTAGTCAATAATTATCATTGGGATTAATTTAAACTAGAATGAACAGGAGTACATTATTTTATTTTGTAAGTTATATATAATTTCTCATGGATTTTATTCACCAGCCTCCTTTTATAAATTATATGGCTATATCTTTATTAATGACAGTTTATGCTTATATTTTTACATATGAGAAAAATATATATAAAATATGGATATTAATGTAATTTTAAACCAGATATGGATTAAATACCTGGATCAATATCTAATGTAAAGATGAGAGCCTTTTAAGGCTCTCATTTTCAAAACCATATTTTGTTTAAAAATTTTGTTATTTATAATCTTGTTAACACACTCCAATTATACATATGCTTAAATTGCCTTAATTAATGAAGGAGTAAAGATGAAGATTCTTCAAAGCTTTGATTTGTGTATTATGGTTTAATTTGTGTTATCGATATGATAACAGTAGAAAAGCCATATTGTTTATATTTTTGATTTTGAATATTCACTTGACTAAAACATTGAAAAATAATCAGGGAACCCATCTTTCCCTACAATATACATAGGTATCGATAACTATGTACCTATGCCTTTCAATTAGTCAAATGTAATACAGAGAATACTTATTACGGAACAGGGAATTATGTGGTTAAAATTAACTGAAAAGTAATTTTTGTTTCATGGAAGCTGACTTTCCTTACTTTTAACTTTCCTATGTATTTTGTCTTTCAAAGAAGTCTTATTGTATGTAGTATTTAAATGGTCTAATTCATCTTCCTTTAGCCTATTGTTCATTTATTTTATTCAATTTATTTTTATAATTATTTTATAATTAAAAGTATTCTTGCTCTATGTGAGAGTGTTATAACTTGAGTAAAGCAAACACTAACTCAAAGAACAACATTAACTTTGGACTGAAACTAATCATAGAACATTATAATCTTGCAGCACGATTCCTAAGGAGGTTATTACAGAATGAATAAGTTGATTATGATGGAAATTTCCCTCCTGGTGTCGTTTCTGGTCCTCACTTGCATACACTGCAATAGAACTTCGCCAGCACTCATGTTCTTCAATATTTGCTGGTGTAACAATTCACAATTGAAGTCTCAACAGTGATAGTAACACTTAAATGAAATTGTTCTACATAATTTCATGATATATGAAAGAGATTAAAATAATTAAATTACTTGAATATATCCCATTAGTGTTTGAGATATCTTGATTCACGTTTTCTTTTTAAGCCACAGAAAGGGTAGTTTCTGTCCTAGCAAAGCAGCATTTCACGAAGTTGGGGGTGGGGTGGAGAGTGACTCCAGATGCCGAGAGAGGGTGATGGGGAGAGAGCTCAGAAGTTGAGGTGGAATAGAGGGAAAAGAAAGACAGTGACAATGCCTATGTTTTTATAGGCATCTGTGGGTATGAGTTAAGCAAAGTCTTACTTGCAAAACTTTAACTTTATATTCAACTAATGATCAAAACCTGAAGAGATAATTTTAAGAAAAAAATGCTTGTTTTACTTCTTAATTTCTCTGTTCTAGAATTAAAAATTCAAGGAAAAGACACACAAACTACTCCTCGATAATTTTCTGAGATTAATTGACAATCCCTGTGGTATTGACCAGTATACCGTACAGCTGAGCAAGGCTTGGAGTTGGAACAATAGGGGCTTTTCATTTGAAAAGGGGGTCCATGGTGGTAGCTTGTTTCCTTTTTTGTATAGATATATTACAGTTCCAGTGGCTTCTTGCTGCCACTGTAATGTAGATTTATAATCAAACCACTGCACCAATATTAGGGTGCGATTAATTACATGATATCAAAAGAAGGCTGAGTATAAGAGGGAAATTGAGAAAGAAGTAAGTTATGAGTCTTGCTTAATGTGGGGAGAAAGGAAGAAACATCATGGAGCTCTATTCTGAGAGTCTGGCTTTACCTAAGAACGTAAAAATTGATACGGTCATTCACTGGCAGGATTCTGTCCGTTTTACAACACCAAGGAGTTTATCTCGGGAGACTTTGCCAATCTATCCTGCCCAAAACTTCAAAGGCAAAGAACGTACTTCCAATCGCAGTCAATAGCATTAATAACCACCCCCCATGAAATCATTATGCATAAGTGCACCCGATTCTCTTCTGAAGACATTTCTATTTCTAATTCTATTCATTACTCACATGGCAAAAAGCAAAGTTATTTTAAAATCCAGTCTCTGTATAGTAGAAATTGATGAAGCACACAATTTTCCAAGTGGATGTATTTTTGACATTAAAATGATTCTTTAAATAAGAAACATTTATAGGAATAAATGGACTCGGTTAGGTGAACTCAATTTAGGTGAGGAAAACTTTGTGAGCTTTGCTCTGAAAGATTATTCAGCATTTGACCGTGATGGGTGACTGTTGCCGGCAAGGCTTTCTATGTTTGCAGGATGCTCTTTCTAGGAATATGAGCAAGAAAGACGTTCCACACATCCTTCATTCCCTTCCTTGGACAACAGTACATTTCCATGATACTTTGAAACATTTAATTTTTGACTACTACCACAGCAGGGTTTTCTTTTAAATAAAATTAGATTTGTAAAAAAAATTCAGGGTAAAAAGGGCTCAACATGTGCAAGTACACAGCAAATAAAGTAATTTCCTCTAAGTCTGCGAAATTGCCACTTACCTTAGCAGTCTTGATGCTCCTTCATGGATGGCAGTTGCTTAGGACTTAGAGCCACAGAAAATATAAAATACCTATGGGACATATTCCAGTACTGTACATTAAATTTGAGGATTTTACATGTGATAAAGTATGTCAGTGTTGCTTACAGGGAATTCCAGTGATACCTCAGCTTTCTTGGACTTATTATAAATCCTTTGTTGGAATTATTGTGGCTGGTTCAATAATTCAGATTAGCCCTCATGTTTATTAATGCACTACATCTGTGCAAACAACATGTCAAGCAGAGAGTTTATTGTAATTGCCTGAGCAAACAGAACCTGAAAGAAGCAATTTCCAGTTACAATGTGCTATGACAAGTAATGAGGTAATTGGCATTCTGTCCTGATTACTTCCACCTTCTTTTTCATCAGGTCTATATTGTGTGTGATAGATAGTTTTATAAGAAATGAAGGTGTTTGATAATATGGTTCGCTGCTGCTTAAGGTTAGTGATTAAAGACAATCATCATTTTCTCTCAGAGATCTTATTAGCTTTAACATTATTTATTCATATGTGTAAGGATGGGCCCAGGACCCATCTCCTCAGCGCTCTGCATGCTGTTAAAATGTAAACGCAACTGCCACCGAGTGAATGCAGAGCATGTTCTAGGTTTCCAAGCGTGATGGGACACAGCGACTTTCTGCAAATGAAATCTATGCACTAACAGTGTGAGTTAGAATAATGGCTTCGAGCCTGCATCTGCATCCAACATTCACCTGCTTTAGAATAACAGAAGCAGCATGATATTTAAGGGCAAGATGATAATTTGGTGCTGAATCCTCATTTTCACGATTTTATAACTTTCTACAGACATTACCCTTTGCTTGCAGCCTACAGTGAGGAAAAAGACGAAATGCATCACGTTTCTAGACCCATCATTAATGGTTTAGAAAGTTTAGGAGTCCCAGACTTAGAAAAAGAAAGAAATCAGGAAGTAAGCAGAAGTTATTTTAGGGAGAAGAAAAAAAAGGGTTCTATTTTTATTCCCAAGGAATTATTCCCCCTCAACTTATACCCTTTGTTCTTGCCATTTTTCAAATCTATAAAGAAATTTAAAAAGTGCATTACTCTTACATGAAGGAAATGGCTGGAGAACTATGCATATTCACTCTTTGCTCCCTTTCTTATAATGCTATCTTTAGATGTGTGTTTTCCCAGCTAACTAACCTCTCGTCATTTTCTAGGTTTCAACCTAAGTGCCCCTTCCTGAGCACCCTGACTCCATGGTCTCAAAGCCTCCCCAACCTCCATATCACAGGTCAATACTTGTTTACATATCTGTCTTTCATGCTAGACACTAAACTACATAAAGACACGATTCTGTCTGTTTACCTGGGGGCAGTGTAGCCTATCTACAGTGGCTTCAACTTTGGGATTATGCCATCTGCATTGGAATTCCAGCTCTGCCACTAACAAGTGACATGACCATAGACAAGTCACAAAATTTTCTAAGGTTTATTGCTGCATTTGAAAAATGGGTATAATAAGTCTACTTCTTTCGTAATACTGTTAATAGGATCCAACACTAAGGGTCCTAGAACAGTGCCTGGCATATGTAGACAGTCAATATTGCAGATGTGGATAAATGCAGATTTCAGAAAATTCATCTTCCAGGCATCACTTTCTAGAATGACCCCATTTCCCCCTGATATTAATAAGTCAAGAAAAGTCAAGCAGGAAATGACAATGTATTCACTGATACTTTACGTTCTGAATACACTCAATTCTAGAAGTTTGCTAACAAGAGGTAGAATGAAAGTGGGAGAGTGGGTACACATTGAGAAAAGTAGTAGCATTTTTATGGTTTATTTCCTTAGAAAGGCCCAGAAAGACATCCGAAGTCTCAGAGCATATAGGTGGAACATATATACAGCCACAGTTGAGAAGCATAAGAAATGTTCAGAAGCTCATGACCTTCCCCTGACAAGATTATGGGCTGCGCCCCCATGTTCCAGTCTTCTGATTGGAGACAGAATGTCAGATCCATACCTGGCACAAAGGTGGGATAACATGACTACTTTTTAGGAATGAACGAGGGTCTGCATGGAAATTCCTATTCAAATATCCTCGTAGTCAGAAACAGATGACTATCCACATCTTCTGACATAAGAGACCAATAAATTCACTATTAATAAGGAGAATTTTTCCAGTAATTTATTTGCAGATTCCAGTAACAACCTATGTGCTTCAGTCTTTTTGCAAATATTTTTACTTATCTTAAAATGTGGATAACTTTGTAAAATATATATTCAGGGCAATTACTTATGCCTCAGGAGGTAGAGAGGAATAATCGTGCTGGCACACTAGGAGAGCCTCTAAGTCTGGCACAAAGCTATAAGAAGACAGGCCATGGGAAGCCAAAGCAGAACACCACAGCTTCTTTCTTTCTTTTATCAATATTTTTTGAAAGCTTCCTATGTGCCTAGCACAGAGCCTGGCAACAGTAGCTACTTAACACGAAATTGTTCAAAGAATGGCTACATGGATGGATAACTAGATGCAGGCAGTGTTAGGCATCCAAACCTGGATATCTTAGTAGGTTACAGCAGACACTCAGGGAGAAGCCCCAAGCTGTATCTAGAGGTACCCGCCACCATCTCTTAAAATGCCATGTCCCCTTTTATTAGTGTCCACCTTTTCTGATGCAAGATAAAAACGACCACCTAATTTGGAGATGGCGAATCTGCAAAGGAGTCTTTACCTCACTATCGCAGGGGTGGTGGCTGCAAGAGAACTTGGCCTTTCTACCCCGCCACCCCCCCATACATACACACTACTAAAGAGGACACTCGATTGCATGTTCCCAATCTAAAAACGGAACAGCAAACGCCCAGCACTGATTCTTGCCTAAGAAACTGCAGAGAGCCTCCATAGAAGCGAAGCTTACCTCATACTCCAGTTTTCAAAATCTTTGAGAACGTGTGATGCAGGAGGCGGAAGGGCCGATGAAATGTTCTGAAAACTTTGCAAACTTAGATATAGTTAGAATTAGTAAAGAGTTGTATTAACTAATTTAATGAGATACAACTTTCATCTTTTCTAGATAAGCTCATGTTATGAACTTAATACTAAGTGCATCCCAGAGAAGGGATTAAAAGAGGAGGGGTAAAATTTAATCATTTAATTAGTTACTTAATTTAAAACCTGGAAAAGGAAATAATACAGTGTGCAAAAGTCCAGATATTTACAGTGAGTGAGGCTTGCCCTGAGCAGTAGCAGCATCTAGCACTTATTTGCCACTATTTTGTATAAAACTTTTATGTTTACACTTGATATTTAATGTTCACATAATACCCTGGGGGAAAAAATGAAGCTTACAAGGTCACACAGGTGGAAAAGGACTTTGTCCATCCCCAACGTCCATGCATTTTCTAATATTCTGCATTTCCACTCAGGAGACTTGTTAGAAAACTAGAGGACTAGCCAAACTGTACATAAAGGATTAGGAGGTGGAAAAGCAACAGTAGATTCATTTCTGCAGAGGTTTTGCCTACATCAATTCTCCATGGGGGTCTGAGAAGAATCCGCTATGGTGCAGGTATGAAGGTGAGCCCTGGCGGGGCCTTTGCTGGCAAGCAGCTGTGACTCTGGAGTTCAGGGAACTTGAAAGCAAAGTCCCAACTATCCCAAAAGAAAGGAAGTGAGGAGGAGCCAGGAGCCTGGAGTACAAAGAAGTGACCTCACCTAGAAGTAGCTCTGTAGCAAGAAAGGATACAGACTCGACCTCACAGATCCTGAGGTTGGTATTGATCATAAAAAGGTCTGCAGCCTCAAGAATGGGCTGCCCTTTGAGCTCAATTGGCTCCTAAGTGCAGCAATGAGCCTGAAAGGACTTGGGCTGCCATTGATTACAGGAAACACGCTGCACTGGCATTGCAAATGTGTTAGGATTTCAGTTAATTTATGTGAAAATGGCAATTTGAAAAGGGGTTGTACCTTTTTTTCCCACACACAGGAAAATTGCATGAAGGAAAATTTTACGTATATACATATATATATATGAAAAGAATATATACAAAGAATATATATAAAGAATTTATATATACACATATATATAAAGAATACATTTTTTAGCTCAAATTTATATGTCCTTGATCCAGCTAAAGAATTAGCAAAAGCCTGAGAACTACCTAATATCTCCAATAATTAGAATCATTAGTGAAATCATGAACTAAAATTGTGTTTATACTTTGATATTCTTCTTTCATTAAAGCTATTAGTGGCCTGTGACTAAGTAAAAAGTAATTTTAAATATATTTTAAGTGCATATTAAGATCCAGTAAATACTTCCAATACTAAAGCCTTCGATCAAAATCTTTTTTTGAAAATAATTAGCTTTGGTCATAAACATACAGAATCATGGTTCATGAACTTACTAAAAATTCTGTTCTAACAGATACTACCTTGTGTTAAACATAACAATTTTTAAGGTGGCTACATATTGATTTACCTAAAAAGGATACAGCAAAAAACAAAGCACAACACAGAAAAACAACAACCTGTAGAGACAACCAGACTTGACTTAAAATAAATGGCCAAGGAAATGAATTGCCAACCTCAAAGAGCTGCCTATATTATTGGCTACTTTTTCATTCATTCTCATTCGTTCAGTCTCTTTCTCACTCATTCTTGTATGCCTACTTACCCCACAAATCCTTACAAAATCTGTTTCTTTCATAATTCTCAAATGATCTTCTCATTATATTTCCATGTCCACTAACTTAGGAAGACATCATTTCTTGTCTAGAATTGCAGCAGCCTTCTAAGTAAATTACCGCTCTTATAGTAGAAGAAAGGAATAGGATTAAGAGACGGCATGGCACATTCGAACAACAGGCAATTCAGTACCTCTGCGTAGGAGCAGAAAAGGTGTGACCTCTTTCCTCACCCATCATAAGGGTCATGATGGATGCTCCTAAAGCAAAAGACAGGTTAACAAAAGAAGCTTTACAAATGTATTTCCCCAAAGTTTTGCATGGCACAGGAGGCTTTAGAAATGAAGGCCCCAAGAACCAGAGAAAATTGTCTATTTTTATGCTTACATTTGATGAAGAATGGGCAGCCATGTAGAAACGTGATTGGACGGAGGTCTAATGGTAATAGTCTTAGAGGAGAAACCCAGCAAGGCCCGTCTATTCGGATTCTTCCTGGCCTCTCTGGTTAGATTCCTTCCTCCCAAGTTTAAGGCAAGAGCTCTTTGAAATGAGGGTCTTCGAGGGAGAAGGGAGAAGGGAGAGAGTGAGCTTTCTAGGTTTTATGGCTTGCTTTGGGAGAGGGATGTTCCAGTTTCTATGACCCATCTTAAGGAAGGAATTCTGGTTTCTATGAATGCTTTGGAGGAGGAAGGGCAGGAGAAAAGAGGGTGGGAGGAGGTCAGGGAGAGACTGCTTCTGAGGCTGCTTCTCAGGCCTTCCAGTCTCTTTAGTTGAAAGTACTCAGCACACCAACACACCTTACTTTGGGGTATCGTTTTCTGAGCCCCAACAACTAGAAAGAGGTAGACAAAAGGGTCTACTGGGTATAGAAATATCTGGAGACCTAAAAGGGGGCTAAATTTATTATCGTGTTGGCTAAGCTAGGGAGTTTAAATTGTGTTTTGGACAGTATGAGAAGAAACAAAGGCTTTTTAACAAAGGGGTGGCATTATGTGATTTTCATTTAGAAAGTTTACATGGTGTATCTTTGGTTATATGAAGAGCTGTTTAATTTGCAAAGTGCCGTACAAATTCAAAATATGACTAGTATTAACTTATTATTTCTCATTATTCTAACTCTCTTAAGCTTAGATATACTGTCCCTGGTATTATTTCATTCTGCTTCATTAAATTTTATTTTTGTATTCCTAGTAATAGTTATAGCACATAGCATATATTAAGTGGACAAAATAAAGAATGAAAATTGGTTAAATAGGACTTAAAATTAAACGTAAAGGGAAAAGCATTACAACTTCTATTATAAAGCCTAGCGTATCCTTAGGTACTCAGGGCAAGGGAGTTTACGTAGAAAGCACAAGAAGCACTAAATTAAAGGAAAAGTTTGATAATCAATTATGCTAAAATCGAGAACCACTATCTGTCAAAAATCTGCTGTAAAGAAAGTGGAAAGAAAAGGTACAAATTGACAGAGGATATTAGCCACATATATAACCAATATTCAGTTTATATTAAGAACTCTCATGAATCCACATTAAAAATTCCATAAAAAATGGGCAAAGAAAATAGTAGACATTTCACAGAGGAGGAAGCATGAAGAATCAATAAATATATGTAAAGTCATTTGATCTCTGTAATAATCAGGCAAATTAAATCATAATAAGATACCATTTATAATCATTAGGTTGTCAAGAAAAAAAGGTAAATGTCTAACAATGCCAAATATTGACAAGGATATGGAAAAAACAGGAACTCTCAATGCTGCTAAGTGGGATTAAAAATCAGCACAACCTCTGCTGAATCAACTTGCATTATCTAGTTAACTTGACCTTCATGTAGCCTATGTCCCAGCAATTTCACTGCTGGAGAACTCTCGCACAGATACTAGTCAACATGTAAGAAACTGCTTGTAGTGACATTGTTTGTGAGAACAAAACAACTAGCTCACTCACTAAATAAATAAAGGCAAACATATTTTTATAATTATATAATGAAATATAATATACTGGTGTGAGTGAATAAATTAGAGCTACATGCACCAAGTATGAATTTTTTTTTCAACAAAATGTTGAAAAAATTACCAGGCTACAATTTATGCTTTATTACAAAAGGTAATGGGTATTTCTATAAAGGTCAGAAAAGAAATAAATACATTACTTAGGATTATGTCCAGGTATGATAAACCCACAAATTAAAGTGATCTTTTCTTTTTTAATTCAGGATAATGTTTACCTTTAAAGAAGAAACAAAATTTTGAGTTTTGACAGGGAATATCAATGGTAATGTTAAGATTTGTTAAAGGAAAAATTACTTAATGACACTTGTTACAGACAGTAAGACAGACTTTATTCAATCGAGGCCATCACAGTAGGTGCGGGGACACTGCAGTGGGGTCTTGCAGTGGGGGAGAGAGTCTGAATTTGACGCTGAAAACAGCATGGGCAAGTGGGAATTCATAGCCAAGGAGCAGAGTGGAAGTCAGTGGATAGAATATTATTACTAAGAGGAAATATCATCGGTTAGGGGAAAGCCTGGCTAAACAACTTAACAATTTTCTCTGAAGACAGGCCAGCATGATCAAATATCACCTGAGGCTTGCTGGGGCTGAGAAATTTGATAAGATACTGAGGATGATCAGGTATGGAGGATGGAAGATTTTGTCTTAAAACTGACTTAGCAGGATCCTCACTAAAGTTGGACAATGCAAAACTAAATAAGGAAGTCCAAAAGTCGAGTTCTACTTAAAAAAATGTAGGGAAGCCTGAGTAGAATTTGTTTGAAAAGACAATCTTAGTGAGACCCATCTCTGAAGTTGAGTGTTCGTTTCAGAGGGATTTGTTTTATTATTATGTTCTATACATATGGCACCTATTTTTTGCATGTATCAAATACTTCCCAGTAAAATATATAAGAATAAATAATTTATAATGTAGAAAAAAGTTAACAAATGTTCAATATTAATATTAAAGTAAACAATATACAAATTTTATCACAATGTGATCTGAGATACAGAAACACATGAATTAGGTTGTGTTTCAAATTAGGAGCAAATTCTCTGTGATCTATCCCACCATCTCCTCCTTCAGATCACTGTCTTGGTTCGGGGTGTCATCGTCTTGTTTAGGACCTTGCTACAGTTCCTCCTCTTCTACTCCTTGCCTGTAGTTCCAACAACACCTTAAATCACAGAGCCAAATTCATCACTCTATTGTGAGACTGATCATGAATCTCTCCTTAAAACCCTTCAGTGAGCCCTTGTCTCTCAGAAGGAAGTCCATACTCTGTAAAATGCCATGGTACTAATTTCCTTCCATGGTCTATTTCCCGCTGGCTCTTCCAGCCTCATTTCTCTTCTGTTCCCTTGCTACCATCCACTGCCATCTAGGTGATAGGTACAGCAAAAACATTAGCAAAACTTACACAACCCTTTCTATGCCCCAGATGCCCTGCCAAGCACTTCACGTATATTAACTCATTTAATGTTCACAGCGATCTTAGGACATACATACTGCTATGGTTTGAATATGTCCCCGCCAAAATTCACAGTGAAATTTAATCTTCAATGTGGCAGTATGGAGAGATAGGGCCTTTAAGAGGTGATAGGGTCACAAGGGCTCTGCCCTCATAGATGAATTAATCGATTCATTGATTAATGGGTGAATGGATTGATGGGTTACCATGGGAGCAGGACTGGTGGTTTTATAAGAAGAGGAAGAGAGACCTGAGTCAGCACGTTCAGCTCCCTCACCATGTCATGCCCTGCGCTGCCCCAGGACTCTGCAGAGAGTCCCCACCAGCTAGAAAGCCTTTACCACATGTGCCCCCCAACCTTGGACTTCTCAGCCTCCATAACCCTAAGAAATACATTTATTTTGTTTATAAACTACCCACTTTCAGTTATTCTGTTATAAGCAACAGAAAATGGACTAAGGCAATTACTATTAACGTATTTATTTTACATTGAGGAAATAGGTCCAGAGAAGTAAATTGTCCAAGCCGTCTCAGTTAAAAGGAAGGAATTGGAATGCTTGACCCCTCATCCCTGGCACTTTACCAGCCTGATTCCTGCTTGTTCATCAGAACCATACCGGTTGCCCTCTGCTCTGTGAAGTCTTTCCTAATGCCACCCCCAACCTCACCTCTTCCCTAAGAGTGGGCTAGAGTTGACATCTGCCTGCCCCTCTGTCACCTCATACACAGCTCCACGACGACACCATTAGTAATTTCCCCCATTATTTCACTGTCACCGTCATTAGAACATCGTCGATTCCTGGCACACAATGCATATTGATTAAATTCATGACTGAAAAGTCATTTAGCTAAATAGTGATCCAAATCCAAATTTTTAAGGAGTATTTCTTTTATCTCTTTATAAATACTATTTTCTCTATTTCCCCTAACTAATCAACTTTTAATAGTATCACTCTTATTAAAATAAGGAGTAAAGCATTTAGAAGCCATGCAAACAAGTAACATTCAAACATGTTTGTGATTCACTATGTTTATGTCAAATTATGAGTTAATATAATCACAATAAACTTAAAACAATTTTTAAAAATGAGCTCTTAAAGAGTCACTTGAATACATTTTGGTAGAGTCTGTATTCTGTAGGCAAGTACAGTTCTAAATAACTTAATTCTTTAACTATGGCAGATTTAACCCTTTTAGAGAAATAACTGCTCACCTTCAGCTGTAAACAAAGGTTCATGATTACATCACCAGGGGATGAAGAATCTTATTAGTTTACTCAAGTGTGGATCGCCTTGACTGGGGAGTTTGGCTAGTTCCGTGATCCAGAGGCTTGGCTGACTCTAGTTCATCCGTGGTGCCACAAGGCACTGGGCTGAGGGAACCTCAGAACCAGTCAACTCTGACAGAAGTCAGGGCTAACAGTGATCATGAATAAAGAGACAGAAGTCTGCAGTGAAAGTCACATAGCTTTAGACCTGATTCATCTGCAATTGCTGTCTACAATTATAAGCAGAACTATCATTTCAATTGCAGAATTTAATGATGTTAATATTTCCCAAACCAAGGACTTAGTACTGTTAAGATCCCAGTCAATTCCACCAAGCCTGGAAGACACAATAGGCCGAGTGTCAGCTGTGAGATACAGCCCAGTCTTCTTGTGCCGGGGCCACGAAACATTACCATGGAGATCATGAAGACCAGGCAATTCCCTAAAGTAATCTTTTTGGTAATTATAGGTACCCTATAAATACTTCCTTCAGGCCAGTGTATGGGTTGTCACAAGCTTTTTGTGAAATCGTTGAAACATTAAAAAACAAAACAGAAAAAGAATGAAAATCAATCTCTTGAGCGTTTTACTTATTGTTTGATGTCAAAAAGTGATGGAATGACTTTTTTCTCTTCCTCTCCTCTGCCCCGTCATTTCCTCCTCCTCCTCTTTATCCTTCTTTTTTGTCAAGAAATTTAATCACTTAGTTTTGGTGTGGCATGTTCACGTTGCCTGGTGTGATAGTATAGAAAGCAATAGAAGAAAAAGAGATGAAGAGGAGAATGAAGGGGTATTGGTAAATATACGAGATTTCTGTAGAAAATAGCTGAGATAAAATATAGTTTAAATGAGTGTAAAAAACAGGAGTATGGCCATTCACTTAAAAGTGTCGACGGGAAGAAGTCAAGCAGGTGAGGGAGGCAGGCAAGTGGTGGTGGACCCTCATCTGTGCTCACATGTGCGCCAACAGCTGGGCTAGTGCAAGATCAAGAGAACACATGATTGCAGAAAGAATCCAGGCAAGTGCATCAACATGACCTGCAGACCCCTGAGCCTCATTTGAAGAAACTCATTTGCAAATCCCTCAATAGTTTCATGCCTCCATAAGGCGCTAAAATGCTCCATCCAGGATACAAAGGTCAAGGGGAGAACCCAGGTGGAAAGCATGTGTCAGGAACTTCTGATGGTGTCTGATACAGAATATAAGATATAAGAATCACCGATGATTCTATCAAAAACACCAAAACTATATCAAAACACCAAATATGCCTTTTCTAAAAGTGTAGGTCACTGCAATGAGTTAAAATAAATACTTTTTATATGTTAAGTATTTTTTCCTGTTTTAGGATTTCTGCATTTTTACAATGTGGAGTGTATACTGAGTCCTTTGGCAATCTTTATGCTTTCTTTAACATTTCTAGACATGTGACTATATTAAAATTAGGATAACATCATCAAACAAAATTTTTATTGCATACCTACCAGGTGTGTGACACTTTGCTGAGGCAGAATTTATAACTATTTATGGTGTAATACTGTGTATAATATATTTTTAAAGTCCAAAGATAGCTGTGCTGCCTGCCTGTGTTGTCAATAATAGAAGTTCATGACATTTGATTTGAGTCTTTGTGAGAGGCAATGTTATTCTGATTTAATAGCTTCCATCTGCTCTTCCCATTTTCATTGCTCCTTTTACAGTTTCCAAATTCTACCCTGTACCCTCCAGGGAAATTTTCTCAAGCATTGATTCTATTCATCTTTGAATTGGAGGAGGGGGAGCGTTCTTCTGCCGCGTTACGGTTTTGTTTATTGATCTCGATTGTTAGGCAACTTGTTGACATGCACACACTTGCTTTTCTATTTCATAGATGTACGTGTGTGTGCGCACACACACGCAACACACATGTTTGGTGTTGGTAAGTGCTTGGTATTCTTAAAGACTTAACTCCTGAACAAAATTTGTTGAAACCTTCCTTTACAAAACGAAATAGGGGAATATTCCATGAATAAAGATGCATAGACGAGAGACCCCTTCTGTATTGTTCATCCATTGCTGGGCAATTTTTGTCTGTTTTATGAAAAAAGGAAAAATATACATTAAGGTTTACTTGTTTAAAATAAAATAATATGAATCTAAAGCTTTATTTATAATTATTGCAACGTATTGTAGCATTAGTCCAATATTAACACAATAGTAACACAGATATAACACACTTGGGGAGTTTCATAGACATGCTAGCCACATGTGGCATTCTTTTTAACCTTTTTGTTTTAAAAGTAGGTATTATATTCAAGTGGATAAAAATAAGTACAATTCTGTCTTGACATTATACACCATCTAATTTCATACTGGATCTCTGAAGTCAAAAATTGAATGTAAAACATTTTTTACTTTACTATAACCAAGGCTTTACAAATGTGTTTATCCTCAGACAGTTAAAGAAGAATATAAAATAAGATGACAAATATTATTGCAAACACTCGTCAGGTGCATGATATGAAATTAATAACATATGTTTTATTATTATTTTTGAGAAGTGTATCTTGACACTGAAATGTTTTCATTTTCAATATAAAAATTTCAGATGGAAAGACATATATAAGAGATATATTTCAAATTAATAATGAAAAGTGCCGGTAATCTATACCTTTAGTATACACTTTGCATACTCATTGGCCATAGAGAGGGATAAATATTTTTAGACACACGTTTTGTAGAAATTCACATTAGTCCCTGAAGGAAATGTGAAACACATTAAAATGAATGAAATTGACTAGGGTTGGGGTAGTGGGGGCTGCCTTTACAGAAACATGGAAGAACCCTAAACATGTGTAAGAAGAGCTGGATTTTAAATTTTCCTCCGGGCTCCTCCAAATGCCATTTTCATTTTCTGAGTGGCCTGAAGAGCTTTCACCCCAGCTCTCTGCACTCTCATAATAAATAGTCCAGTAACCTTACCCAAGTCAGTATATCAGTGTTGCACATGCTCCATCTAGACGCCTCCCTCTAATGGGGAATTTCTAAATGGAAAACCAAATTCATGCTTTCTCCTTTACGTTGCTGTGGTGTCCACTTTTAATTTTACGTGCTTCTTCTCTAGATAGCTAGATAACAAAAATAAGCCTCCTATCAAACCACTGAGGCCATTTCTTATCCACCTGCTCCGCAACATCCCTTGCTTGTACTCCCATTGCACTTGCTATATGTTTAATAACTATATCAACCACACTTCACTGTATTTTGTACACACTTCTATCCTTGTCATCTACTTAACTAAATTTTATGGTCTTTGGTGGCAGCAAACTTGTCTTTTTATGCTCTGTAGCACAAGACACAGTGCCTTATTCACAGTAAGTTCTAAATACCTGCTTACCAGAATGGAGCTCTAAAATAGTCACTCATGTCTGTATTCATAAATTCACTCACTCATTCATTCATTCATTCATTCATTCCCCAAACATGTAACAAAGACCTGATGTGCTAACCATGGTAAAAGATGCTTGAGATATAAATATACATGACCCTAAATCCAGAAAATCTGATAATGATCCTTGACAGTATTCCTAGGTTTGAGATTATATTAATACCTCCTGAAACAATGAATATATTATTTCAAATAAAAGCTGTAGTAGATTCCATATGAATGGATATTCTTAACAGTAATGAAATTTAGATATCTAGATCATCCCAAATCAATTTCACACTTCAGCAGTTCCTAGAGTTTGGCCCTGATTAATTACTTAGCTGGATCCTCTATTAACCAGCTATTTCTCACATTTTCAACTTTTTACAATAATTCAAGTAAGAGTTTCTCTAAATAATTTAAACAGTTTCCTTAAATAGTTTCTCGAACACATTTTGTTCAATATCACTAACATCATGTTAAGCAATTCTTTTTTTCCTTTTGTTTGCTTCCTTAGCCATTATTTTGGTCAATTTTTAACTTGTTAATTTCTTTGCCTTAAAGCAACCTTTCTTTTCCTCTGCTGTAGATGTTTTAGATGCTCTTGTTTGAGCTAATCGATTTTTTTTTCTCTTGGTATTCTTGAGTCATTAATTAAAATATTGAAGTCTATTTTACCCCCAAACAACAAAACAAATTATGTGAATTATAAATCCTTTTACCTTTAAAATTAGCTTAGTGTATGTACCAAGAGTACATATCTAGCATATTGAGGCAATTTACTGCATAGCAATCATAATAATTTCTGTCTAATATTGACCATAACTTTCAAAGTTCCATCAATTTTCCAGATTATTCACACTCTATTTCCTTTTTCTGGGTTTGCATTTTCTGAGTTTAAATATAATTTCATTCATTTATACGTATTTTTTAATATATTTAATTCCATTGGATTTTTACTCCTCGTTTTTGCCACTATTAGTAATACCACTCAAATTTCAAATTCTAGTACATAGCACTTTACATGTAATCATTCTCACATTTTTTCAAACGTGCAATATATAATCATTTTCATGAAATATCAATTGCTTTACCTTTCTCCTAGTAGCTATACTCTCTACATTTATGGTCAAAATAAAATAATATAAACAAGTATAAGCACTAATAAATACTTGTGCAATGGCCTAATATAAGTTATATAAATATTTATGACAGTTTAGTCTAGAAAATTTGGCATTTACAGGATATCCTATAGTGAAAAGAATATGATATGCAAACTCTTGAGCTAAATTTTTTAAGACCAGCCTCCTCAAAAGTATTGGCAAAGTAGTTAATATTAATATTACACAAATGCTAATGACCAGTCCAGTACATTCCAGGAGAGTCCCAATGTCTATGATGCTAAGTTTTATGAAGAGCAAATTACCTTTGTTTCTTTTCCTACTTTCAGTGCCAGTAACCATAATCCATAAGCAAACACCTCAGTACCTGACCCGGACTGTCTGTGGTTGTCCAACCTTGAATTAAATGGACAAATTTCCCTGTGTGTTTGGTGATGACAAGATGGCAACTGATTTGATTAGTGACTCAACACACTTAATAATGATAAACGTTTTAAAAATCTCAACTATTCAAATGTACTAAGAATGTGGCATGTGTTCTGCTGAATTGGCTGAATGGAATAGAATGGGAAGATTCTTGCAAACAAACCTGTCTTTGAGGTGGGCAGAACACAAAATGATTACTAAGAAGATTGGCATTGTGAAGTCACTCACCTATGGTGATCAATATTGACCTGGACATTTTCTGTATCTCTACTATTTCCCAATTGAATTTTCAACCCATTTCTAACAGATAGAACTTTACATTTTAATATGTCAACCTGAAATGTGACATTTTGTTTTTCAGTTGGATTTAAAGAGCATCTACTCAACAGTTCTTTCAGGGATCCATGTATTTTATGAGCTTTCTCGTTCTCTCTCTCTCTCTCTCTCTCTCTCTCTCTCTCTCTCTCTCTCTCTCTCTCTCTCCTTCTCCTTCCCATCCTCAATAAAGCATCTGCATCTGTTACTTTCTAGAAACCTTTTACATATCTCAGTCGCTTTTGTTAGGCTTTTGTGTTTCTTAGTTGCCACAATTTCCCCTTCTTTCAGCCACAACCCCAGGCAATTCCTACTAAAGAATGACACCAAACAACATGTCAAGAGCCTTTCAAAATTGCTGCCAGACTTCAGTGACATTCTTACAGCATATGGAGTACTGATGTGCCGAAAATATGGCAGAAAACTACCTGATGCTTACTGTGTCAGGAAGTTCCAGTCTGATGGACTGCTCTGGTTCAGATTTGTAACGTAAACAAGACTTTCACTGTTTTTTAACAAAACAGCTAAGCAAAAGTTACTAAAAATGTCTTTTCCAATCAATTGTTTCATCCAGCCCCCACTCTCCAAGCTCTGCCAATAAAAGAGGAAATATTAAGATTAAACAAAGACTAAAATTATGCCTAAGCAAGACATGTGACCCTAACTAATAGAATGATTTAGTTATAATTTAAATGTGTATATGTTGTCTAGATCATCAAGACCATGTCACATGAGAGTTACGGGATTACTATTCTCATATATAAAAGGTAAACCTCTTATAAACTATGAAACTAAAAAATTCTATAAATACCCATTATTTATAATAAACACATGCTTAATTGGGATACAATCTTTTAATTCGTTAATGAATTAGTATTCTTTTAAGAAATTAGATTACATCTATGTAAATATATGGGAATTCATATACATATGTGTGTATCACTTTAACAATTTTTTCTTATTATATGGGAAATTATCTTAATATTATTTCTAGTTTAGAATTATATATTATAAAACAATTTCAGGTTGGTGTTATATTACATGCTTTCCCAACAAACATAAATTTTTCCAGATTCTATATTCCTAAATTAAACTGTATTCTCTTTTATGATGAAAAAACATGAAGATTGAAATAAATAATATTAGAGAATGGCACAAGTGCCTAGAACTGGTCCTTTAAATTCAGTTTTATTATAGATTAAAATCAATAACCCTTAATGAATGGCTGATAATATTCATATACTCATTATTGAATTTTAATAAATATTTCTGGCAATTTTTTGTGTGTAGATTTTTTGGACATAAAAAGCAGACCATTTTACTAAACCTTGAATCCTTGCATAAGTTGCTAGAATTCTTAAAGCCTCAATCTCCACAACATGCATAATAATAGGAGTGTTCTTGTAATAATAGGGTGTACTTATAAGCTAAATATGATAGTGTACATACATTTGATAGCATAATGTCTGGCATGTGGTGAGTGCTCAATAAATGTGTCAGCAATTTTATTTAAATTTGTCACTTTTTAATGATATGTTTTTTTCTTAAACACATTTTCAAATGGATATTAACCTTTCTGTATTTCCAGAGTGAATAATTATTGTACAAATTATTGGGATGTTACCTGTATCTCCGTCATGTTTGGTTATCCTCGAATCTTATTGAAAATTCTCAGATGTCATCTCTTGGATCTGCCCATACCAGTCTCTGTCCTCATTCCCAATACGTAATTAAGCAAAATAATTTATTACATAAACAAGTCAAAAATAACTTTATCCATAGATATTTCAAAGGTATGAAAATCTATTTCAAATTTTAAAAATTAAGAATGAAATATGGAAATATTACCTACACCAGCACTAGAAGGACATTTTCTTAACATGAAAAAGGAAAGCTATTTAAAACTAGCACATTGTATATATGCAAAATAGAGAGAGAAAAGGAGTGTGAGGAGAGAGAGAGAACCATTAAATTCAGGAACAAAAGATAAACGTCCATTATCAATTCTTATAATTGCAATGTAAGACAATTGCAACTGCAATGATATATAAACTAATAAGAAATACAACCATCGTAAAGGAGAAGGAAAATTTTTATTACTTATAGACATTTTCCTTGTCAATTTTAAATACCCAGGAGAATCAACAGCAAAAATATAAAATTAAATTATAATACTAAATTAAATTAGAGTCCAATAAAGAGACTACTACAAAATAAATGAAAAGTACTAAAATTAATAGAATACATAATGGAGGAAAACTTCATTCACACCTACTACTAAGTATAAAAGCCTTGGGAATAAAAACAAGACAAATATTTACATGAAACGTCTTCAAATATTTTTCTGCAAGGTATTAGAATATAATGACTAAATGGAGACATAAAACTATTCATAAGAATAGTTACGGCACGATCACCCAAAGTTATCCATTTTTTTCCAAATTGATGAGTCTGTCTGCTACTTGACATAGAGAGACAGAAACATGCTAGTTCCCCATATCCAATCAATCTCTTATCAGTACCTTTCGTTGGCCAAATTGCCCAAATGTAACCAGATTTGGCAGGGCAATATACATGTGGGGGGGGGGGGTGGCCCCTCCACGTGGAAAAGAGAAGAATAGATCTGAGAGCAAACAAGTGAGCACATGTACATTCATTTTCTCTCTCACTCTTTGCTAGCCTTATGCTGTAGTTTTGCTACTCACTCTTTGCTATTCTTACACTTCTAGCTATGTTTAATTCCCACAAGTTTATGTTTTCTCTTAACATGATGCAACTGTAAATAATACAAAGATGCTCTTAAAATCTTGCAAAAAAAAAAGTGGAAGAGATATACATCCTATAACTCACCATATCCATTTCCAGTGATATTAATTTCTCTTCAGCCAATATTATGCTCGGACAGTCTATAATTTAAAAAAACTGATTATGAAATTAAATACCAGCCACATCCTCATATAAAATAGAGGAAGTAGAAGAAAAGAATGATTAGTTAATATCAACAAATGCATACATAAAAATATGAGCTTTTGTCTTAATGTCTACTACTATGAGTTAGTGTGTAGCTGATATTTTTGAATTCTTTTTTCTATGATCATGTTTCCATTCCTTCAGCCAGGGCATACTAGATCTAGAATTTCAAGTAAGTGAACCCTTATTTATAAATTTGGTGGGATCCAGTTTTGCATTCCATCTCTTTAGACTTAAATGCTTAGAACTCATTCCACATATTTTTCTTAGATATACAACATAAATTATCAAAATTTTATAATGTAATTTTTCCCTGGGAGGCTGGTCTCTGATTTTAGCTACAGGTCTGAAGTCAAGCAGAGACAATGATTATGAACCTGGAGGGGACGGCTTTCTCTTACAAACTACCGACCATGAGAGATGCCCCCATCCAAGTCTTTCTCACTCCTTCCAAATCAATATTGTAAGCTTTAAGTAGAGGACATCGTGAGTCTGTGCATTCAACTTGTTTTGTGATTCTGCTACAAAAACACTTAAGATTTGGGGCTTGATTTTTTATTTTTTATTTTCTAGCTATTTCTGTCCTACAGTTAAGAGAAGTAAGAGTTAATTTTAAGTTTTACAAAAACTTTGGTAAGATGTGCTCTTCTAAGATAAGGATTAACTCTTAATTTTTCTAAATTAATGTTGCACTGTGGAAACTCCTAAGTACTTTTTGAATATTTATAGAATCTCTAATGCTGAACCCTTTGTCATTGCTGATATTTATTTGTGTTGCCTTTTCTTTAGCTAGATTAATCTCCCCAACTGTTTAATAATTTTATTAGTCTTTTCAAAGACTTTTTAAATTCAATCTATTAGATGATGATTTCTATTTCATTAATGTCCACTCTGAATTTGTTATTTATTTTCCCTCTTTCTACTTTCTTTGACTTAAATTGTGGTTTACATTATGACTCCTTGAAATAAATAAGATTATTGATTTTCAGCTTTGTCCTTTTCTAATACATTCATTTAAAGTGACTCTGTATGCACAATTATAGCTGCAATCATACAAGGTTGATATGAAGTATCTTCATTATAATCTAGATCATAACTTTTCTTTTTATTTTCATTTCTTTTTTGATCAATGAATATTCCCTAATTTCTAAAAATTTAAGAGTTTTTAAAACAGCTTTTTTATTGATAACTAGCTGAATTCTACTGTGGTTAGAGAACACAACTTACATAGTTTCCACCTTCTTGCATTTTTTTGTTTTATGGGCCCTGAATATGGTCAATTTTGGTAGATGTTCCACATACACCTATACATACCATGTATTTCTTATGACAAGATATTTTCAATATGTTAATGAGGTAGACTTTATAGCAATGTTCAAATCTACATTCTTACTTTTAGACTGCTTTTTCACCCTATTAATAAGAAAAATTTGTTCAAAAAATCATCCCCTTTGGTGTCCGTTTGTGCCTATTTCACCTTTTATTTTGGCAATGATTTTTTTAGTATATTTTGATAATGTGTGTTTAATTACATGTAACTTTAGAATAAGCTCATCTCCTGGTATATTCAAACTTTAATAATTATTAAACATGCCACTTTAAAATTATATGCCTTGACTTACATTCTATTTGTTTGAAATTAGAATAACTACACAAGTGCTCTCTCTCTCTCTAATATTTGGTGATAAAATTTTTCTGTCACTCTACTTTATAATGCATTTTTAACACTTGTATTTAGAATATATCTTTTTAAGCAGGATAAAGTTGTTTTATTTTTCTTCCAGTCTGACAATTTTATTTCTAATTTTATTTGTTAATATTTAATGTAATTAATATTATATTGAGGTGTTAATCTGCCATCTTTGTATTTGTCTTATATTAGGTTGTGTTCCTATTTTCTCTTCTTTTTGATCTTTTTACTGGGTGAAATAAGTATTTTATTTCACTTTTTTCTTGCTATATTTTCCTGTTAGTGTTACATTGTTTTATTATTCTTTAATAAGTATCCTTCAGATCAAAACATGATTCCTTATCTTAATTCTAATATATAGTAGTGAATTTATTATATCTGTGCAGAGGAATAACTTTAAAATACTTTCAGCCTTGTAGTCCCCCAATACATTTATTATTTTATTATTACTATTGTTTTATGTAGTCCATCTTCAGTTGGATTTGCTGAAACGGTTACTCTTTTGTTGCTTTCCATCTTTCCTGAATTTCTGAGCTTCTGTTTGGCAACATTTCCTTTCTTCAAATTTCTTTAATATTTATTTCCTTTAGTGCAAGACAGGATGAATGGTCGATTTTTCTTTTTGTGAAAATGCTTTTACTTACTTCACCTCTGAAGGATATAGTTATTGGATATATATTTCATCTGTTACCAGTTTTGGAAAATTATTAATCATTACATCTTTATAAACTGCTTATCTCTTTCATTCCTGCCTCCTTTTCTTCCTGGACTGCAATTGTATTTCCCACATGATAAGCTCGTATCTGTGTTTTCTGTCATTTTTTTTCCTATGTGATTTCTATTGATGCATGAACTTAGTGCACTAAAATCCAACCATTTATTAGCTCACAGTTCTGTAGGACAAAACTCCAGGTAGGTTTCTGCTTTGAGTCTCATAGTGTCAAAATCAAGGTGTTGCTCATACAGGGCTCTTATCTGCAGGCTCCAGGGAAGAATATTATTCCAAATGTAGTCAAGTTGTTAGCTGAACTCACCTCCTTGCAGTTGCAAGACCGGGGTCCTCATATCCTTTGTAGCTCTCAGGGAAGGGATTTCAGCTCCTAAACCACCTACATTATTTGACGCATGGCCCCTTCCAACTGCAGAGCCAAGAATAGCACATCAAACCTCATCAAGGTTTGAATCTCTGACTTCCTCTTCTATCACTGACCAGAGAAATCTGTCTGCTTTTAAACTGTCCATGTGGTTAGGTTAATTCCACCTGTATAATCTCACTCTCTTAAGACCAACTAATTATTCATCTCAATTTCATCTGAAAAACCCCTTTTGTCTTGAAAACTAGCACAATCACAGGAATAGCACAAGAGAGCAAAGGTCAAGGGGCCACATAGAATTCTGCCTACCATAATAAATCTCAATTAGAGAATATTCATTTGCTTGTTTATTTTTTCAGTTTTTGCTAAAATTCTACAACTTTTGGTTTTATTTCTTAAACATATTAATCATAGTTGTTTAAAGAATAAGACTGATAACTCTAAAATCTGTACCTCCTTTGTGCATCTGTTGTTTCTCTTTTTTCTCTCTCTCTCTTGATTTTTGGTCAATTGTTTTCTTTTCTGTTATAGTTGGTTCGTTTTGATTGAATGTCTGATGGAGTATATGAAAAATTGTAGTTTTTGTCTGAGACACTGAATGACTTTATCTTCTGCCACAGAAGATTTATTTTTAATTTTGGCAGACATTCCAGCTAGAAAAAGATCATCTGCGATTGAACTGATATGACAAAGGGTCTCAGTCTTTAAAAGGGCTGCTCTGTTATGATTCATCATAACTTCTTAAGGCCCGTGATACTTATCAGCCACTCCCTACTTGGTGAGACCTAAGAGTCAAACTTTGCCCCCTTCTCTAGAGACTGTCCAAAGCCCTAGTCGGCTCTGCCAGTTATTCTTAAGCTACCTGGTGTTACACTTTACCATCTTTCATGCACAATTTTAGAGTTATTAACAGTAAATGCATCAAGTGGTATTAGACTCAGCTCTCCTAGCTGATTTTCTCTCCATGATTTGGGTGCCTCTAGTATTCTTCGTTTGGGTAGCTATATGATGTCTCAAACAGTTGGGCTTAAAAAAATCCACATAGTGGTTCAAACTCAGTTTTTTTCATGAAGTTATTGAGTTATCTAGTACCATTGGTTTAAAAGACAATGTTTTTCCTCGTTGAATTATTGGATCATATGAGAAATCACTATGTGTAGATTTATGGGTCTATTTCTGTACTCTCTATTCTATTTATTTATAGATACGTCTATCTCTACACCAATACCACACGCTGTTGATTACTTCAGGTTTGTAGTAAGTCTTGATTAGGTGTTGTCGGTCCTCCAATTTTTTTTTTCTTGTCAAAATTACTTTGGCTAGTCTATGTCTTTTGCATTGCCTTAAAAGTTGCAGAATCAGCTTTTATAAATATCTACCATTAACGAAAAGGTCCTCTGGCATTTTGATCAAAATTATTTTCACAATTGCAAAGATGTGGAAATGACCCAAGTGCCCATCAATACATGAGTGGATTAATAAAATGTGGTATATGTATACCATGGAGCACTATTCAGCTATAAGAAACAATGGTGATATGGCACCTCTTGTATTTTCCTGCTCATCTCACTCAAGAAGAGCATGTCCATGAGGGTAGTGCTTAGGAAAGTTCATGGTTCATATTTGACAATGAATAAATATTCACTAAAAAAGTAAAATAGTATTCTCACCCCAGCTATGCTACAGTTTGTCTGCTGACAGGAAAACTTCCTTATTTCATATCTTGCATGTAAGACTTATTTTATGTTCCCACTTCATCTTTGTTCTCTCATTTCTGCCTTACACCTATGTATCTTTATAATCTTTCTTTAACAAATACTTTTGGAGAATCAAGCTTTCCAGGGAAATGTACTCTAAATTTTCTATTAAAGGCTGATTGTGTTTTTTTATCACCAAAAAATGGGAAAAAATGGGGTTTGGTTTCTATTATTCATATTACTTCTGATTATTACACATATGCACTTTTGTTTTTTACACAGGTGAATTGGAGCTTTTAAGCTTCTCACTCTGTGTAAAAAGATCTCTTCTCTGCATCCTCTTAAATGAGGTCTTCAGAGTCCACCTCTTGAAGACAGTGTGATACGAGTTGGTGCACCTCATAGGTTTGTCGCATCGGACCTAAATGAATAGGGTTGTTTCATACACACACACGCAAACACACATGTGCACACGCACCCCACCTAGAGGAGTACCTAAGTTTTCAGGACTTTCTGTTAATCATTTTCTTTTCATATTATTGTCTATTTATACCAAATGCAAAATCTACGCAAATGCTGCTTCTCTCAGAAAATTTGGTTATATAAACATTATTTGTCAAATTTAGAAATATTTTTGGCAGCCACAAAATGATCCCAGGATTATCTTATACTTCTGCTTATACAACAGGCTCCCTCACAATGCCCACTACTCAAAAAAAAAAAAAAAAGTTCAAAACAACATAAATTGTTAAAATATTTTCCTTTTTTTAAAGACTTAATGTTTAGACCAATATTAGTTTCACAGCAAAATGAAGAGGAAGGTACAGAGAGTTCCCAGATCCTCCCGCCCCCACACATACACAGCCTCCACCGTTATCAGCAATCCCACCAGAGTGGGACATTTGCTACAATTAACGAATCCACATTGTCACATCATAGACACCCAAAGTCCGTAGTTTACACTAAAGTTCACTCTTGGTGCTGTACATTCAATGGGTTTGGACAAATGTATAATGACAACCATCATTACAGTATTGAACAGAATAGTTTCACTACCTCCAAAATCCTATGTCCTTCTGTACAACTCTCTCCATCCCCACCCACTGCCAAACACGGATCTTTTTACTGTCTCCACTGCCTTTTCCAGAATGTCATGTACTTGGAATCGTACAGTATGTAGCCTTTTCAGATTGGCTCCTTTCATTCAGGAATATGCATTTAAGTTTCCTCATGTCTTTTTATGGCTTGAAAGCTCTTATTTGTTTTTAAGCACTCAATAATAGTCCATTCCTTGGATGTACCACAGTTTATCCATTCACCTACTGAAGGGAATTCCTGGTTGCTCCAAGTTTTAGCAATTATAAATAAAGCTGCTATAAACATCAGAATAGCAGATATTTGTGTGGACATGTTTTCAGCTCCTTCAGGTAAATATCGAGAAGTATGATTGTTAGGTCATATGGTAAAAGTACTTTTAGTTTTGTAAGAAACTACCAAACTGTCTCCCCAAAACTGTATCATTTTGCATACTTACCAGCAGTGAATGAAAATTCCTGTTGTTCCACATCCTCATCAGTGGTATTAGTGTTTTGGATTTTGGCTAATCTGATAGGTATGTCTAATAGGTAAGGATATTTTCTTATTCAATTAATCTGCATTTCTCTGCTGACATAGAATGTACATCATCTTTTCATATGCTTGTTTGTATCTGTATATCTTCTCTGGTATGTGTCTGTTAAAGTCTTTGGCCCTTTTTAAATTGTGTTGTTTATTTTCTTATTGTTGAGTTTTAAAACTTTGCATATTTTAGATGACCGTCCTGAATCAGATGTGTCTTTTGCAAATATTTTCTCCCGTTTTGTGGCTGGTCTTCCATTTTCTTGACATTGTCTTTCACAGAGCAGAAGTTTTAAATTTTAGTAAAGTGCAGTTTGTCAATTATTTCTTTCATGTATTCTGCATTTGGTGTTGTATCTGAAAAATCATCACCATACCAAGGTCCTTGAGGTTCTCTCCCATGTTATTTTCAAAAAATTTTGAAGTTTTGTGTTTCCATTTATGTCCATGATCCATTTTCAGTTAATTTTTCTAAAGGGTGTAAAGTCTGAGCCTAGACTCTTTAGCAGGTGGATGTGCAGTGTTCCTGTACCATTTATTAAAAAGAGTATCTTCGCTCCTTTCTCACAAATTAGTTAACTATGTTTACCTGGGTCAATTTCTGGTTTCTCTATTCTGTTCCATTGACATATTTGTCTGTTCCTTTGCCAAGAACACACCGTCTTTATCGTCGTAGCTTTACAGCAAGCCTTAAAGTCAGGCAATGCCAGTCCTCCGACTTTGTTCACTTTCTTCAATATCATGTTGGCTATTCTGCATCTTCTGCCTTTTGCCTTTCCATATGAAGATTAGGATCAGATTGTCTATTTCCAAAAAATAACATTTAGTGACTTTGGTTGGAATTGTATTGAATCTATAAATTGATTTGTAAAGAACTAACATTTTGACAATATTGAGTCTTTTTATCCATGAACATAAAATATCTTCTTTGATAACATTCATCCGTGTTTTGTAGTTTTCTGCATATACATTTTGTACATATGATGTTTTATTTATACCTAAGTATTTTATTTTGGGGTGTGCTAATGTTAATGGTATTGTGTTTTTATTTTATTATAATTATTATTGGGGGTATTTTTTAATTTCAGAATATTACAGTGGTATAAATGCTTTGGTTGTATAGATTGCTTTTGTATGATTTGGGTCAAATTTCTAAGTGTGCTGATCCCCCAGATAGTGTGTATTGTACCCATTAGGTGTGAATTTACCCATCCCTCCTCCCTCCTCCAATGAATATTATTTCTATATGTGCACATAAATGTTGATTGATTAGTTCCAATTTAATGGTGAATACACGTGGTGTTTGTTTTTCCATTCTTGTGATATTTGATTTAGAGGAATGGTCTCCAGCTCAATCCAGCTTAATACAAGAGGTACTAGTTCACCATTTTTTATGGCTGAGCAATACTCCATGGTATACATATATCACATTTTATTAATCCACTCATGTTCTGATGGGCATTTGGGTTGTTTCCACATTTTTGCAATTGTGAATTGTGCTGCTATAAATATTTGAGTGCAGATGTCTTTTTTATAGAATATTTTTTTTCTTTTGGGTAAATACCTAGTAGTGGGATTGCTAGATCAAATGGTAGTTCTATTTTTAGTTCTTTGAGGTATCTCCATAGTGCTTTCCGAAGAGGTCGTACTAGTTTGCAGTCCCACCAGCAGTGTATGAGTGTTCCTACCTCTCTGCATCCATGCCAATATTTGTTGTTTTGGGATTTTTTGATAAAAACCACTCTCACTGGAGTTAAGTAATATCTCATTGTGGTTTTGATTTGCCTTTCCCTGATGATTAGAAAAGTTAAGCATTTTTTCATATGTTTATTGGCAGTTAGCTTATCTTTTGAAAAGTTTCTGTTATTTCAAATTCTACTTGTGCATTACTGATATATAGGAAACCAATTGACTTTTGCATGTTAATCTCATATCCTATCAACTTGCTATCATTGCTTATTAGTTCCAGGAGCTTTTTGTTGATTCTGTCATATTTTCTATATAGATGATTATTTCATCTGTAATTCTTTCTTTCCAATTTGTATTCTTTTTATTTCATTTTCTTGTCTTAGTGCATTTGCTAGTTCTTCTAGTACAATGTTGAAAAGGAATGCTGAGTGGGATCATATTTACATTATTCCTGATCTTAGTAAGAAAGTTTTAAATTTGTTATAATGAAGTATGATGTTAGCTGTAGGGGTTTTTTTTTGAATAGATATTCTTTATCAAATTCAAAAAGCCCCCATCTATCCCTAGTTTACCAAGAATTTTTGTCATGAATGGTTGTCAAATACCTTATCTGCATCTATTGATAAGATTATGTACTTTTTCTTTTTTAGTCTGTTAACGTGATGAGTTATATTAACTGATTTTTGAATGTTGATCCAGCCTTGCATATTTGGGATAAATCCTACTAGGTCATGGCTTATATTTAATAATACTTTCTATAAATTATTGGATTCAATGTGTTCAATTTGCTAATATTTTGTCAATGATTTTGCATCTATGCAAATGGGAGATATTGGTTTATAGTTTTCTTTTATTATAAAGTCTTTCTCCGGTACTGGTGTTAAAGCAGTGCTGACTTCATAGAATGAGTTAGAAAGTACTTCCTCTGTTTCTGTCCTCTGAAAGACATTGTAAAGATTTTGTATAATTTCTTTGTCAAATATTTGGTAGAATTTGCCAGTGAGCCCATCTGGGCCAGGTGTTTTCTGTTTGGGAAAGTTATTAATTATTGATTAATTTATGTTAACATAAATATTTATATATTAACTATAGATATAAAGAATATCTACCAATTTTTTCAATAGATATAGACCTATTCAGAATGTCTCTTTTTCCTTTGTGAGTTTCAACACATTCTGTCTTTTAAGAAATCTTGGTTATCATAGTTGTGGTCATAGAGTTGTTCATGGTATTACTTCATCCCTTTAATGCTCATAGGATCTGTAATGCTGTCCCTTCTCTCATTTCTAATATTAGCAATTTTTGCCCTCTCTCTTTCTATTACATAGTTTGTCTGTAGGCTTATTGATTTTACTGAACTTTTCAAAGAACCAGCTTAGGGTTTTATTAACTCTATCTACTGCGTTCCTGTTTTCAATTTCATTGATTTCTGCTCTTTTTTTTTTTATTATTTCTTTTCTCCTGCTTATTTTGGATTAATTTTGCTCTTATTTTTCTAGTTTTATAAAGTGGAAATTTAGATTATTGGTCTCATACCTTTTCACTTTTCTAATATATGCATTAGAAATTTCCTTTTAAGCACTATTTTCACTACATTTCACAAATTTTGATAAGTTGGACTTTCATTTCATTTCATTTGAAATATTAATAATTTCTCTTGAGATTTCTTTTTTGCCCCTTGTGTAACTTAGAAATGTATTGCTTAATTTCCATGTATTTAAAGACTTTCCAGTTATCATTCTGTTAATGATTTCCAGTTTAGTCTCATTGTGGTGTGAGAGCAGACATTGTGGGGTTTTTTATTATTTAAATTGTTAAGGTGTGTTTTATGGCCCAGAATGTGGTCTATCATGGTGATGTTCCAGATGAGTTTGAGAAGAAAGTGAACTTCCCTGTTGCTGGATGAAGTAGTCTGTAGATATTGACTATATCTAGTTGATTGATGGTTGACTTAAACTACATCCTTACTGATTTTCACATGTTGGATCTATCCATTTCTGTTAAAGGGATGTTGAATTCTCCAACTATGATACCAGATTCATCTATTTCTTCTTGCATTTCTATTGGTTTTTGCCTCACATAGTTTTATGCTCTGTCATTAGGTACGTACATGTTAGGGATTGCTATATACTTCCTAGAGAATTCACCCTTTTGTTATCATGTAGTGCCCTTCTTTATCTCTAATAACTTTTTTTACTTGGAAGTCTGCTCCTCCTGAAATTAACCTAGCTACTCTTGCTTTCTTTTGATTAGTATTAGCACAGTATACATTTCTCTATCCATTTAGTTTTAATTTGTATATTTCTTTGTATTTAAAGTGGGCTTGTTATGGACAAGATATATATTTGGGTTAGTTTTTTGATCCCATCTGAAAATTTCTATTAATTTGTGAATTTAGACCATTGAAATTCAAAGTGATTATTAATATAGTTGGATTAATCCCTGAAATACTTGCTACTTCTTTCTATTTGTTGCTTTTGTTCTTTGTTCCTATTTTTGCCTTTCACTCTTTTTCTGGCTTTTTTGGTTTTAATTGAGAATTTTATATGATTCTACTTTTTCTCCTTTCTTATTATAGTATATCAATTATACTACCCTTTTGTTTTTTACTGTTTTAGTGATTGGCCTATAGTTTGCAATATGCATTTACCACTAATCCAAGTCTACTTTCAAATACCACTTTACCACTTCAGTGGTAGTTTGAGTGTCTTATATTAATAATAAAACAAAAATCCTAATTCCTCTCCCCCATCACTCATATCATTGACGTCATTTATTTTTACTTACATGTAAGCATACGTAAATATATATAATATATGCATAAGCATACATAATAGAATACAATGTTGCCATTATTATTTTGAGCAAACTGTTATCTGTTAGATCAATTAAGAAAAATAAAAGTAAAAGTTTTTATTTTCTGTTCACTTATTCCTTCTTTGATACTCTTCCTTTCTTTATATAGACCTGAATTTCTGACATATTATTTTCCTTTGTTCTAAAAAATGTCTCCAATATTTCTTGCAATGCAGGACTATTGGCAACAAATCCCTGAATTTTTGTTTATCTGAGAAAGTAGTTCTTCTTCACTTTTGGAGCATAATTTCACAATGTACAGAATTCTAGACTTTTGGTTTTTTTCTCTCAACACTGAATATTTCACTCTATTTTCTTATTGCTTGCATGTTTTTTTAGAATAAGTCTTATCTACAGCTAAGGTGTGTTTTTCCTCTGGCTTCTTTCAATATATTTTTTTAAATTTTGATTTTCTGGAGATTGACAATAACATGCTTAGATGTATTTTTTTTTTATTTTGCTTGATGTTTTTTGAGCTGCTGAATCTGTGGTTTGGTGTCTGACATTAATTTGGGGAAATTTTCAGACATTATTATTTCAAACATTTCTTTTGTTCCTTTCTGTCTTTCTTCTTCTTCTGGTATTCTCATTACCTGTATGTTACACATTTTACAGTTGTCCCATAGTCCTTGCATAGTCTATTCTGTTTTTTTCAGACTTTGTTCTATTTCTTTTTTGTTCTTTTTAAGTTTCTATTGATATATCCTCAAGCTCAGAGATTCTTTCCTTCATCATACTCAGTCTGCTATTAATAATAAGCCCGCAGAAGGCAGCCTTCATTTCTGTCATAGTGTTTTTGATCACAGGCTTTTCTTTTTGGTTCTTTCTTAGCATTTTGATCACTCTGGTTACATTGCCCATCCATTTGTGCATGTTGTTTACTTTATCCATTACACCCCTTAGTATCTAATTATAATTATTTTAAATTTCCGGTCTGATAATTCCAACATCCCTGTCATATTTTATTCTGATTTTTGTTCTGTCTCTTCAAATTGTGTGTTTTGCCTTTGATATGCCTTGTAATTTTTTCATGATAGCCAAATATGTTGTACTGGGTAAAAGAAACTTCTGTAAATAGGCCTTTTGTAATGTAATGGGTAAAGCGTGTGGGGAGGGAAGCAATCTATAGTCCCATGATTAGGTCTTAGTCTTTTTGTGAACTTATAATGCCTCTAGATTGTGAACTTCATAATTGTTTCTTAGTTTTTTTCTCACCTCTTAGGTGGAACAGGATGGCTGGCTTGGGCTGGAGTTAGGTATTTCCCTTTCCTCAGGTCGGTTAGGTTCTGATAAGGTTCTAACAGTTTAGGCTCTGCTTAAATAACTCCTGCTGAAGACAGGGCTTATTAAGAACAGAGTACTCTGGCATATTTCAAAATAGTTCCTTTTCCCTCTCTTTTGGAGGCATGAGGGGATTTTCCTATGATATTTATTATGGGAACCTAGTTAAGCTCCTAGAGGTAAAACTCATGACATTGTGGGGCCCCCTACAACTGGCTCCCCTGGAGGTTTTAACTCTCAGGCTTGTCCATGCTGAGCCCCCAGCAACTTATCAGTTACAGTTCAGGTTTCCCTACCCCAGCAATGGTTCTCACAGCATTTCCCACTCACGAGTCTCTGCTTTGATTAGCTATGACTTTCCGTATTCACCTGTCTTGTCCACCTGTCTTTGGGACCATGCCCTATGTCCTCATTTCTATTACAGATATAGGAAGAGTTGATTTTTCAGTCTGTTTAGGTTTTCACTGGTTATTAGAATAGGGAGGCGACTCCCAAACTCCTTACATGCAGAATTGGAAATCATATATCTTACAATAGGCAAGCGGATAAAATATAAAATTTAATCATACAATAAAGAGGTGATCCAATGACTACTATGCATAATTTCTGTATATATACTTTATTTATTTTTTTCTGTTTTTTTTTATTGTTTGTTATTATAGGGGTACAGATGTTTAGGTTACGTATGCTGCCCTTGCCCCCGCTTCCCCCAAGTCCCAGTTTCAAGCTTGTCCATCTCTCAGATGGTGCGCATTGCACTCTTTGTGTATGCATGTATATATACTTTAGAGTGATACAGAAAAGATTTAGAATAAATGTTAAAGGACTTTCTATTATTTCTTAACATTGGTGATATTATCCATGCATTTATAAAACTAATAACATTTAGAGAAAATATAACATGGAGGACAAAGGCAATATACTGGCTTCTAATACTATCTTCCTCTTAAGCTCCATTTTCTTTCTTTTATAAAATTTGAGTTTAAATAGTTTCAAAGCATATTTCTGTGTTAAAATTTTATGTTAAGCATTAGTCATCCCAATCAAAAAGACTTTTTGGAAGAGATTTCATTATTTCACTACCCACCTAACATTAATTGAAAACTATATGCAAACTCTACCTGGGCAGCCGTTTTTGTCTATTTTGCTTACTTCTATACCACCAAAGCCCAGCACAGACCCTGACATGTAATAAATAACAAATATGTATTAAATGAAGAATGAATGAATTCAACTAATAAGATTCAAATATTAAAGGAGGAAATTAACAAAATAAAAATTGGCATTATTATAGGGCCGGTGTACTCTAAAAATTTGATGGCTGCTGATTTCTAGTATTACAAGATCTATCTAGACCTCAGGAAAATTACTTCTTGGCCAAATACATTTATATATTACCTCAAACCTACTCTGAAAAGAAAAAATTTTTACAGATGATTCGAAATATTTTTTTCTCAGTACCTAAAAACAAAAGTACACTTCTGGCATTTGACAACAACTTTAGAGTGCATAAATTGGGACTTAATCACATGTGGTCATTAGGGCTTGATGTTTGCTCATCTATGTTGAAACTGACATCAATCAAATGAACTAACCTCTGTGCAAAATGTCAGTTGATTCTGGGCTTACAAACAATAAAGCTAATAAAATTACTTTTATTGAGTTCAGATATTATTAAATTAATAAGATACATCAGGAAGGGTTTTAAAAATTAATTTTATTTCAATACTCATTTTTTAAAAAATGAAATAAAATTAACTTCAGGCTTTGTTGTTTTGTTTTGTTTTTCTGTTTGTTTTGTTGTTCACCTTGATACATTGATATTCTTACTGCTTGATCTATTGCAATAACCTTTAACAGTTTTCCCTGTCTTGAGCATCTCATCCATTCAATTTATCTCAAATGGATGGCACTGCTCCTGTCTCCTCTGATCACAAACCTGCAGGGACTCCACATTACATAAAGAACAAAGTCCAAATTCCTCTCCCTTCAAGAAATGATCCCTGCTGTTTCTACCTTCCTCTTAAATATATTTCAAAAACGAGCATTCTCTCCATCACTACTGCTAATGTCTTAGTTCAGCCTACCTCCTCTATTATTACCTGGGTCATTGCACAGGAAACCTCGATAGTCCTGCTTCACTCCTGCCCTTCTCTGCTTGCGATGTCATATGGACACCAGAGTAATATTTTAAATTAAACCTGACCATCTCTTCACAAAACTGTTGCTTATTACTGTTTTGGTGGTATGCCTGTTTGTGCTTAGATTTATTTGCAATCTTTTCTGTGCCACTCTTTATCACAGGGAGCTGTTTCCTAAACTTCCTTGTTCCTGCCTGGTTTCACAGTAGGTTGTAGAAGTGGGAG
This sequence comes from Indri indri, assembly GCA_004363605.1. Lineage (NCBI taxonomy): Eukaryota > Metazoa > Chordata > Mammalia > Primates > Indriidae > Indri > Indri indri. The sequence continues at coordinate 2,694 of RJWJ010008104.1, read as the reverse complement.
GGCAGTATCTTCAGCTGTAATTTCAATTTTCGTCTGATCGTCACTTCCTTTGCAGCCCTGGCTGTCACCAGGAATGCTGTCCACGTTTCTGTCTTGCATCGGAAGCTCTGTCATACCACCTCCTCCCTAAATCCCTTCAGCCTGATGGTAAACAGTGTCTTCCAGTGGTAGTAAATTTATAGGTTGCCTCACTATTCCTTGCTTGGTTTCTCAACTCTTCCATCATTCTTGCAGTCGGTGCCAGTATAAAATTCCTTTTGTTCGAAACACCTGCAGTGGTTTCTGATTTTCCAGTTGAGCCCTGATCGATACCTGGCTCTTCCCATTTTACTTGGGGTGAAATTTAGCAGCCTTTACCACAGCTTCAAGGCTGTCCGTGACCTGGTCCTTGCTTACATTGGTAGCCTTGTCTCCCATTTCATCTCCTTTTCACTCACCAGAAATTTGTTTTAATAATGTCCTGCTCTTGCTGCCAGCAACACTCTTGTTTCTCCTGAGTCTGGGAAAATCCTACTCATCATTTAGTTCTAAACATGAATGAACATTTTTATGAAAACCTTCACTGACTTCCTAAAATTATGCTTTTCTCTTTGTTACCTCAGATGGCTATTAAATATTTGATTGCTTAATGATTTGGTTATGTCACTCTCTCCTCTATTAAGCCATAAGGCCCAAAGTACAGGGACAGTGTATATGACAAGAGACTGGCAGAGTGGCTGATACACAGGCAGCTCTCAACAGATACTTGTTGAATTTACTTGCAAAATCTCCATTTGTTCAGTCAAAAAAATTATTGAGTACAATGTATCATGAAGGCAAAGAGTTCTTACTCTGGTTGAAATAAGAAATAAGAGACAAATGGTTGAAATAGGATGTGTTAAGAGCCATGGGTGATATGAACACAGAGGGATGCGAGAGGATCGTAGAGAAGGTTCTAGCATGAACCAGGGGGAGGTTGGGTTAGTCAGAATGACCTAAGTCATACAGGAAAATTTGTAGATATAAATACTTAAATCAGAGAGTCTCAGTTGTAAATACACATGAGGATCCAGAGTTTTAAAAACCAACGCCCATTCCTCACTCCTGAACAAATAAATTAACAATTCTGGTGTGGGTGCCTGATTTTTTTGTTGTTGTTGTTCCTATTTTACAGCCAGGATTGAAAATAACTCATTTGTTAAAGTACTTAGTACATGCAGAAACATAACAATATTAAAGAAAGGTGAGTAAATGAATTTCATACAGCACCCTAATAGCTGGACTCCTGCAAAGATTACTTAGGGAGGAAGAGATTAAGGTAACACAAGAAATGAGGCTATAGTAGTAAGCCAGGACCAACTAATAAGTTATTTTCTGTAGTTTGTATTTTATTATGATAGAAATGGGAAAACATTGGAAAATTTTAAGCAAGAAAAAAGGGACCTCATTAGGTAAGAGTTTGAGAAAGACTGCTCCGCTAACTGTACAGGGAATAAACTAATAGGCTAGACCGAAAGCTGTCTGTGATTCCAAGTGGATGGGTTTTGGAGACATGTCATCTTTATCTGACTCAGTCTTCACAGCTTTAGAAGCCTGAATTTTGAGGCTGTGTCACCTGTGCCATACTGATTACATGTAAGATGTGTTGTCATCATTGCCCTTGCACTTGGGTACTTGAGTGTGTACTTCCAGCTCAAAGGACATGTGCATTTAGATTGGATTTTAAACTGCCTTTTGCCTTGAGCCATCCATTTACAAATGAAGTGGTCAGCCTTGATATTTGGGGTTGGGAGGATTCAAAGTAGTTATTCTTTTAGATTCCTCTCACCCTGTAGAAGAATAACTGTGCAAGTTTTTGAGGATGAAAGCGCAAAACATAAAACCCTCCTTACGAGGAGAAAAACACAAGTGTTCATTCCTATATGCGCTGTTCCTTAAGACTAAGAAGCCTTAACATACACACATGCACACACACACACACACACACCTTATAGGTCCTGAATGTGGTAGGAGAGAGTCCTGTTCTACTCTGATTGCTGCTATCAGGCTCAGGGACCACTGGGCCCAGCACTCCATGGAGTTTCCCAGGCAGAGACTCAGCCGGTTCTACCATCTGTGTTGAATTGAATGGGCCACCCTGAGTAGTGACTTTTCTTCCACCCTGTAGGAGATAAATAAGCACATGGCTTATTTGGACTTGTGAGTGGCCCTCTCCCTGGGTGCCCCATGTGGCCAGTTGTTTCAAGTGCCTCTCATTCCAGCTCTACACATATCAGTTAAGCTTAGGTTACTCAATTGCTTGCAGGTAGCTGAGTGTGTTGGATGTTCTAGTTGGGACTAATCTCTGGTTCCCATATGGGGACGAGAGTATTATCACACTTCAGCCTGCTGAAAAAAAATCATAAGTGGGGAAAGTAAAAGCTTTGCAGGTGTTCTCCTCCCTAATGGACCAAAATATTGCAGCTTGTGTATACTTGTATGTGTAAAGTGTTTTTCTCCATTTGCATGTTTAGAATAAGACTAGTGCAAAGCACTGCTGTTTAATTACTAGTGGGGCCAAAGGTTTCATTTTAATTCAAGATTATTTAAATAAAAATATTATTTATAAATAAATCACTGTTTTCTGTCCAAACATGTAAGAATACTGCTCTAGCTGAGATCCAATGCTGTTGTGGAAGAATTAAATGTTGTTTTGGTGTTGGATTTTTTTTTTTT